>OY757252.1:13430654-13539193 GCA_963584085.1 Pyrausta aurata | reverse complement strand
CTGAGACAGAATGTTTTGACACATGTTTGTTATTGATTTTGCTCTCTATAAGAGATTTTATTCCTTATAATAGTAAATAATATTGTTTTGTGTTCAAAAAGGGTAGGTATCAAGCGGCATTTGTCCAGTGTTGATTGCAGATCGTTTGTTCATATTGTCGGTGGACATTCTACGCTGCTCCTGTGGTCGAAGGGTGTCCAATCTGCAACTTTTCGTGGGGGGCCTATGTTTAGCAGTGGACGGCTTTTGGGTGTTGATGATGATGATGGCGTAGATCTTTACATAGAATTGTCCCTTTAAATTTACGATTTGAATTCAAGAAAGAAGAGTATTCGCTATAACCGTAAACAAAGCTCAAGTTCAAACTCTTAAAAGGTAGCGGGAGAAGACTTGAGGGCATTCGCTTCTCCCACAGCCTGTATGTGGCATGATGCTGTGTAAGCGCAGAGAGTAGCCTGGTCTTATTAGTACCCGAAAGAAATATACGATTAACGAAAGGGCGTAGGGAGTATTTCTATTTCGTTGTAAAATAAAAAGATAATATCCTCGTGTAAGTTTGACCATTAAAGATCAGGCTGCGTGTTAAGTGTACATAAAATATAATAAATAAATAAATATGCGCCAGACAACACACCAATGGTCTGGTACACGTGGTAAGGAATTATCTTCCTTGTGTTACGAAGTACCAGACAACGATTATGACGGGTGCGTCTCCCATAAATACTTAAATATATATAACACCCATGATTTAGGAACAAATGTCCGTGCTCATCACACAAACATTTGCCCCTTGCGGGATTCGAACACTCGACGGCCAGCGTAATAGTCAGGAGCGGTAACCAATACACCAAACGCGTCGTCGAAAATAACATTTATCTGTACGCATTTCTATGTATATATTTTAAAACTGGATGTTTTAGTTTTTTTGTTTAAAGGCGCTAATCACAGGAACTATTGGTAAGGGTATAGAATATGATAGATAGCTAATTTATCAGGGAAGGCTATAGAAGTAGTTTAATGCGTATAGGTATATATAGGCTTATAATTTTTCGCTACGATCTATGGGAACGGAGTTAAACTAAAACGCGCGTACGAAGTCGCGGACGGGCCGCTAGTTAAGTTATAAAATATGAATGTAAGCTAGCTTAGTGCCATAACTGTGTAACTACGAACTTCCAACTTTGACAACCTAGAAATAAATAAGATTTAAGCTTTAAGTCCCGGCTCATAGTTAATTAATATCAGTTAATTAAAATAAGTAAGCGATGTTATTGAAACCACCTGAAAATTCTTACTGTTTGTATTTATCAAGTTTCAAATGTAAGTAGGCATTTCTATCACTCGCTATCTTTAATAAAATATAATGTCAACTAGCTGAATCTACAAGTAGTTATTAAAAATTGTTAAAATGCGGTTGTAAAATTCACAAGTTGTGTTGGTGAAATCAAATTTACAGAAATACTCGAAGATATAATTTACATTTATGTAGGTAAATGCAAACTACCACGGTAGAGAAGATTTTTTACCTACCTATCATACTGTCGATGATGCAAAATCCGTATTGTAAATATTATCTATTACGTAGGTAGTTTATTTCATTATTTATACTAACTCGAAGAAAATAATGTAAGTAAACCAATCTCTTATATGATTTTTGCGAGGCGCTAAGAACCTCGTAGTTTTTTACGGTTCTGCCTAATGTTATATCTTTCATAAAAGTACATGATTTAAATGGTTGTTTCAACGGCATAAATAAAAGGAATAAATACAAAATGTTAAATCTATCTAGTTTTTCATTTATCTCTTCGTCATCCAAACCATTTAAAAAATAATAATGTGTGTAAAATAAAACAAGATTTATTATAAGTATTTTTAAATAAAGTTTTTATTCAATCAAACAAATATTACTATTGCTAGCTGTCGTGGGATTCCAAACAAATCAAAGCTTGGCTCATCCACATAGACACGTACGAAGATATCGGAACAAATTCACTAAGTGTGCTTATACATTATCGTATTGCGTAAAAGTCTTTATGAAACATTTACTTTACTTCAAAATCTTGTATTTTGTTTCTGTTGGAGCAAATACGAAATGCTAGACGTATAAAGTTAATACAAAAGTCATGATTTTTCGTTCAATTATATTTCTGCAAATCATTACATTTTCAGTTATTACAACTTTGTTTTTATTTACAGTAGTGATAACGAGAGGAAGCTTTATAATTAAGACAAGCAATGAGAAAGCGCTACCCGGTTAAATATTACTTAATGTTAAAAAATCACTTAGCAATGGGCGCGCCAAACAGTCAAAACATTTATTTTTACTTTAATGAATTAATATTTAGTCCGCAGACAACATGAGTATGAAGAAAATTCAGGTTCAGTAATTTTTAGGTACAGTTCAATTCGTCATCTCTGGTTTCATAAATAAAAAAATAGCAGTGGTTAAATAACACTATTGATAAGTATCAAACAAAAAAGTAGTCCCATACTCACTCTGTGACTTTTACATTTGTAGGCGAGACTATTTCACAAGTGATTCAATTCAAATCATCTACTCACATAAAACAGTGTGTTAGGAGCCAAAAAATAACTTAAAGGATACATTCTAATGCAAATTTCAATAAAATTACATAATTTTTCATAGACAACAAACATTTTACATAATAGACCAAGGTAAATAATAATTTTAAACGTTTCCAAAAACCTCTTACAATCCCACACCTTATACAATAACTCCGTGTAAATCGCGCTTATTAAAAAAATTACACTAGACATTTCTATACAAATTCATTCCGCTCAAATAAATAAATATATTTAATACATACACGTTACATACAAACAAGGATAGCTAGTTGATTTATGATTGAGATCGAATCATGACACAATCAAAAATGGCTAAGTACGATCTACAACTAAGGATGCGCTGATAGCATGATATTACTTTAACAAAATCAATTCAGTATTTTTATAAGTATAACTTGTATAAATATTCATAAAGTATAAATAATTCTACTTTTTCTGAAAATTACAGAGTTACTTACTAATAACTTGTCAATAGGCTCTAAACAGAATTCTACAATTTTATAAGTAAGCATTATTATGGCGCATCTATAACTAAAACTCAAGATACATTAGGAGTAATTAATTAAATGCTTTAATATTTACAATGTAGATGCAGGCACTGCCCTCCCTCAATCGTTATAACCGATTATAACCGGGTTATAACCGTCGTTATAACCCGACCTTACAAATCATTAACCTACCCTCAAGAACCGTCGCATAACGTCACATAACTTGCGTGTTCAGAAAATAATCTACTCGTAAATTTGTTCTGTTTAACATAATGGTTGAGTATTCTTTCTTTCTTTCTTTCTTTCTTTCAATATTCGAGTTAATTGTGAGAAAATAAAGACATTTGAAAAGTTATATTGTGCGTTCGTTGATCCACCTACAAGAGACGTGTTATAAAAGTGCTCAAGGCTTAAACTTCAAGAAGCTGCTCAGTAAAAGTAAGTACACAATTGCAATTCGTTTTTTAATTTTAAATAATCGTTTAATTGGTCTCTCTCCGTTATAATATGCTTTTATTAAAGTCACTCCAAAAGTTCTCAGACAGTAAAATTATTTCCAAATCCATGACGAAGCTATAAAAAATTTGAAAAAATTGAGCTGTTTGTCAGTATTGAATATTGCGCAAGGCCTATTTAAATGTCTATTACCTAAAGGCTTTATTATAAAAAATACATGAAAACAAATCTGGTAAATGTTTTGACAAAATCGTCCGCATCTAGCATCAGCTACTCGCAAGGTAGGTTAAAGAATTATTAAGTTTAATATAAAATTACATGATAATTTGGTATCACACTCAAATTACGATTAAGACAAAATAGAAGATCGCATTTATAAATTTATGTTCGCTTACTCAGAAAAACATATTTTGGGCTGCACGACATACTACCACAACGAAAAAGACAACTTACAATTATCTCTGCTGTAAACATTGTCTTGAATTCAAATCTTCCATGGAAGAACATAAGGTTAATAAGAATTAGACATGACGGGTCAAAACTCAAAACACCAACTGACTCGAGCGTGACCTCGGCTGTTGCATTGCAATGCAACGCAGCCGAAACGTCGAGCAGTGAGTAGCATATACTTATATTTTTATTTCGTGTTTAGACCCGTCATGTCTAATTCTCATTGTATTGCAACGCGAAAGATTAAAATCTCATACATAAGGTTATTGCATTTTTTGGGATGCACACGTATGTAGATGTACGATCAACATAAAGATGTAGGTCAAATGATACATAGATATGCTCTCATTTACACACTGAAGCTAAACTTGTTTAAATGCAAGAAATAGTTACTTGATTACATATAAGACAATGTGTTAATAAAGTATCTTTTGGCCGTGTAGCAAATCGAGCAGCAAACAGCGTGTGAGTCCAATTATTTATTTTAATCCACTAACATAAACTAAAGAAATCAACACGATAAATTCAGCCTTTAAGCGGCAGTGATGCGGAATGCCGTCCCGGGATTTGTTACAACTAAGTAAAATCGGTTTTATTCAGCGTGAAAGCTAAGATTTTTCACGCCAGACCATCGCGAGAGTGCCTTATGCGAATTTCACTTAGTACCTACTGCTCAATGTTAACAAATCCAACTAAATCCTATTCAGGAATGTCCGTCCATCACGCATCGTTGAGAAGAAAACATTATAAAGTCCGATCAATTTTGGTGATTTTTTATCAAGATAGGTTTGCTCTTGAAAACTACCGATCCAAATAATAACAGACATGGTCTATGATAGAGCTAGATTGCCCAGAAGAATACCATTCACCATTTAAATCTCACATAAACGTACTCAATTTAATATCAGCCATCGGCCAGCTATATCACAAGCGGTAGGTAAAATTAGCAACAGGCACGATCGTGTGGTCGCTGCGCGGGCGCGGGTCTCGCGAACTTATAACCTATGACAACGAATATTGCTAGTTAGGAAGCACAGAACATAGGAAGAGGTTTTAAAGGTGGTAAAACTCTGTATCACCTGACGCTTACGAATGTTACCTGTAAGTGAAACACCATCACTACAGTTACTTTACGCCCATAAAATTACTCATCTCGGGTTCCAATATTTTTAACCCGACTCGTTTCCCCGCATATAATTACCGATTAATAGAGTATTTTAATTCATATTGAATTGTTAAGTAACAAAAGCGAATCACAATAATAGGAAAGTCTACCTTATTTGTGTAGATATACAGAATTTGATGAGGCATTTGTGATTACTTGTTGTAATTGTGACATTAGCAAAACGAATCTTTGTATCAATATTCGAACCGGACATAAGCGATGGCTCGCTCGTAACCCAACAGTAAGCGCCAGAGTCGTAGCCCCGTTTCTATGTTCTGCGCCAGGAAGAGTGCTTCGTATGCGCGTGCGCAGGCGGCGCTCAGCACACGCACCCGCCCTCGCTGCCCTCCGCCTCCGAGCCCATCGGCGACTGGGTCTGCAGATCCACCGCTGTGATTACAGTGAAGGAAATCATCCCTAATCTATAGCTAGATAGTATTAAATAAGATTCAGATTTAAAATTATTTATTGCAAGTCAGAAGTTGGGTATGATGTTATAGGTATAAATATGTGTTAGTGACGCCCTTGTAGACATAAGGCAACTTATGTCCATTTTTACATATAAACCAATAGAATTAATTAGGTCACTCCCGTTTTATGGTACCATTTGATAAACTATATAGATTTTAAGTCAGTTTTCAGCAATCTTCTGTTTAGTATGCACTATGTGGCAGTAGGCCGTACGAAGCTGCGAAGTCAGAACGGGACGCAATTTTTTAACAAATCCAGTAGACAAAACCTACAATACAATAAGATCAGGCCTTATGGGCCCTGGAATGATGTGACTTCCTTCAGATGTATATTAGGATCATAATGAACATTCCCCCTACAATGGAACAAATAGATGTAGCACTCTAGCTTAGGCGTCATGATATTTACTGACCTTATTTGCAAACTAAATATTTACTAAGTGGCCAGAATATTACTTCGATGATAACAATTTCTTATATTTGGCTCATATAGAAATAGAAATTAGTCCAAAAGGTGCCTATTACGTAGTGGGGAGTCAGGAATATACCTACTGAAACTAGAAAATAGCAATCTTTTGACATTGTGTTACACTAATTTTCATGCTTTATGTATTCAGCCATGTAAAAGTTTCTTATTTCTTTGCTGTCCAAAACAGAGCAGGAGATTGAGTCAGATTGATAAAAAGTATTTTAGTGTTTTAAAGTTTTATTCCGAATGATATCAGCGTGATATTTACAAATTATTACAAAGTCGCTATAGTAAAATAATAATACAGTTTTTAACTATAAATTTTATGTTCTTTGCCACTTTTGATAGTCATTAAAAGATTGATTGAATTTAAACGTTTACGAAGTAAGTCATTTACTTCAAAAACAATCAATTTTTTTAATCTTACAACACTTGTTTTTTTGCTTGCATAGAACATAAAATCGATTATAGCAAATGCAATAAAAAAACTGGTATGTCTGAATAGTATAAAAACCTTTCCTGTTTATGTGAAGTTCAATAATAACAAAGCTGCACAAATATTGATTGCAATATACCATGGAATAAAGTTATATAAATCTTAACATTTATTTATAAAAATAATTTATTTAAATAAGCATTATGATAATTAATTCTCAAATATCAACTATAATTGAGGCATAAGCTAACCTCTTTATGTGTAGATTGCTCTCATACATAATTTAAACAAAGCTATAAAGGAATGATAGTTTTCAAAACTGGGAAAGTCAATCATTATCAAAATGATGACAATTTAGTTCGATGATTATTCATTGTTAGTTGTATTGAATTGAAACCATTTAATGATATTATCAAAGAACATGGCTACTAAATGTTTCATAAGTTTATAATTTATTTTGTAATTTGTATTGTAAGCTTGCAGTGATAACTCTCACTAATAATTATTTAAGATACAGTTACATAAGATTTCACTCTTAAGCACTAAGAAATAAATAATACTATTGTACAAGAACCGTGGAACTTTTCACACATTTATAATTTATAATAAAAACAATAATTTCATAAATAAATTTCATTTTTCAGTATCACAAAAATTATTAATTTAAAAAGCAAATTAAGCCCTGAAATTTTATGACCAAATTGGTCAATTAATGGCATCATAAAAGGTTATTCATAAATAAAATTCAAAAGTATTTTAACAACTCTTAATATGTCTTGGATTCATAAGATTTTTAATTATGAAATGCCCCACGGAACGCGCTATATACAATACAACACAAAGTAGCTCTTAACTCAACCTATCTGCTACAGTGAAAAGTATAATCATAATATTATAGCATTCATGGAATATGCTGTCGGTAATTTTAAATGGTATTAAATAATTTCACTGTGACAAGATGAGCGAGTTTATTACACAATTCTGCTAATTTCATAGTACATTTTATAAATTACACCACGTCTTTAAAAAAAACGAATACTATTTGCCAGCATATGTATCCGATCCGGTTATTCAAGACGAAAGATAATGCACTACAAAATTAGCCTTATCAACGCACATACTTGCACAAGTATGTTATATTATATTACACGAAACCTACAAATGTGCACGCTGTCTTAGACACGGTACTCAGAATATTAATATATTGCGATGTACGAGCACCTATGTACAGTCGCCAGCACATCAGGTTACCCACTTTTGTTGCAAACTAACCCTTATTACAACTGCATAAGATACCGCCGTGTTTACCTTGACGTGCTGTCGTCCGTACCTTTAACAAAATAGCACGAGCAACTTTCTTTTAAACACACGTAAAAATTATGGCCTTTTAAATTGGCGAAGGGAATAAAAAGAATTAGGCATTCATTGAGTGTGGTTTGGTATGCTGTTGCTATGTCGCGATTTTATGATTCAGACATCAAGATTATTATGGCCCTCATAAAAGAAATAAGGGTTGCTGTGGAAATGATAACTAAAAGCAATGCGTGGAATGGGATAAGAATTGATTTGATTTCGTTAGTATTCATAAGATAAAAAAAAATCGCGAATAATCAAAATATAACCTGGGGGTTGGTCTTTTCCAAGTGTTATTAAATATGCACCTATGACACAATGATAAAGGAAATCTTATACAAGGATATAATGTTATCATAAGAACCATCATCATAAGTATATCAGTATAAAACGTAGCAAAGAAAACTAAGTAGGCAGGTATACTTCACTGATATGAAATTATTGCTTGTTCAAACCAACGGATGGCGACATACGAAGTTTCAGTCTTATGACGACCTAAATACACATTTCGATACATATATTCCTTTACTACGTTCACTTGCCAACGAAACTCGAACCAATGTAATCGTGCTTTTGTGTACGTAATGCGAGTTTGTAAACTAAAATGTTTTATTGTATCCTAGAGTAAAAATTTAAGGATGTTACATCTTTATTGGGTGTGTGCTTCACATTATCTCATCAATCATGGTCAATCTCTAATTATTATATTTGCTTAAAGCATTTCGAAAGTATATGCAACCGGACACAATAAAACAGCAATTTAATTTTGTATAAAATCAGCAGCAAAGTGTACAGGGAACTACATAGATTTACACTAAATCTAATATCACTTTAGAGACACACAAAAGCAGATTATTACATTAAAGTATTTGTCTACAGCCCGACATACTTATAGACCTTAATTAAATGAACGTGATTTAAACATACAATAAAGCTAACACTAGATTTGTACCAGCTATAGGCAGACCGCTTCATTGGGACTTCACCTGCGGGGCGGAGAGGCGCGCGGGGAGGTGAGTTGATTGCGGTCGGCGCGGATACACCCGCCCGCGCCCCTCACGCGCCCCGCCACTCTGCAGGCGAAGTCTCAATAAAGCTGTCTTGCTATAGTATTCGGTATAAGTAACAATGCATAATGCTGTCATAATTTTTCAGTTGTTGCAGTTGCATCACACAGTTTAATTAAGGTAAGATTTTAATATTATTTTCTCTGTAGGCATATCTACAATCCCCTTGATGGATGTTTACATATTTCTATTTTTATAAAATATAGAAAAGAAATTCAGAAATAAATTCACGTTCATTCAAAGGACTATCGTGTAAAAAACCACTCTTTTGCCATATGGAATCCTTAACACGTCCCGGGACAGTGAACGCCTACAGGCGTGAAAACAATAAAACATCTATTGTGTCTGGAGTAGTGTCCCGGAACGTGTTAACAACTCATTACATTGATATTCATACCCATTTTCAATCCCTTGCTTGGTCATAGTGTAGGCAGTAGGAAGCCGCCTGCCACAATTCTTTATATCTTCTATCATATTTTTTTTTTAACTCTTAATGGGTTATTTTCATAAGCACGCGATCACAATGACCAGAAGATGGTGCTAGACACAATCTACATTATAAATTGTAGTGTAAAAGGCTCAGTTTTTATTGCATACAAAAATCTGACCCGTAAAGGGGCTAAATGCGACGCAACATAAAATGTGGAAGGCGCTAGCCACATACCATCTAACGCGAACGCGTGCTTGGTACGACGTTCGCGTCACATCTTACGTGGCTTACGCCTTAGACATAGAGGTACCATAGATAAAGTAGAGTAGCCCTACTAAAACTTAGACTTTCTTAGAAAGAGTGAAGTAGATCGATTTCCTGTCTCGATGCAGATTCCTGATCTAGTGCAGTATTTCTAGCTAGCTGCGCATGCGCGAGTGAGAAACAGATAGGGAACCGCGAGCTCTTTCTAACCTGACAGCTGAGAGACTGACCGTACTTTATCTCTATTACTTCTACGCTCTCACAGCGCCAAGCTAGCGCCATCTCTTATCGTGTACCGGCGGCGCGTCGTTTTCTTACTCTACTGGTGCTCCGCGCCGGCACTAGCAGGCGCAGCCTCCGTCGGGCTCCTTGCTGTCGCCCGGCGCCTGCCGCAGGATCACCTCGTGCACTGACACGGCTGGATTAAGGAAACGAATGGAACTCCACTGGCCTGAATGTGGGCATATGTTAGATTCATCTTGTCATACATGCATGTTTTGGCCATCGGTCGACATCGGCTTTACATAAGTAAACAAAAACGCTTCATTTAGACCTCGCCTGCGGGGCGGCGGGGCGCGGGGGGAGGCGTGTGCGGACGGCGCAGATACACCCCCGCGCCCCTCACGCACCGCGCTGGTTTCAATGGAGCGGTATAGCTATAATATACTTTTACATTACTGGTGGACTAGTAACGAGTTCACCCATTCATTCATTCAGTCAGTCAAAATCATACAAAGTATTAAATATAAGCAACCGTGTCAACTGATTACCGATCCGGACTTTTATGAAGCATAAATAATAATGAGGTTATTCACTATTTGATCTTAAAAAGCGCCACCAGCGCAGCAGCCACCAGCGCCTTGCAAGAGGTATTCAAACAGCTGGTCGATCCCTGGAGAACGAAGGATATCAATGTTGGGGCTACGAAGCTCACAAACCTTCGCTTTGCCGACGATATAGTTCTTTTTGCCAATACATCGTCAGAGCTCGAAACCATGCTCGAACAGCTGAGTGAGGCGAGCCTTGAGGTTGGATTGATGATGAATAGGTCAAAAACTAAAGTCATGACCAATGCTGCTGAAAACGACATAGTGGTATGCGGGCAGAGAATGGAATATGTCGACGAGTACATATACTTGGGCCAGATAGTCTCCTTCGAAAACAGGCAGGACAAAGAGATCGGTCGTCGTATCGATAACGCCTGGAAGAGCTTCTGGTCCATGAAAGCGTATTTGAAGGGAGACCTTCCATTGTCACTGAAACGCAAACTCGTCGACACCTGCATCCTGCCCGTACTTACTTACGGAGCGCAAACGTGGTCATTGACCGAAAGTCAGAAATACAAACTCAAGGTTTGCCAAAGAGCTATGGAAAGGAGCGTATTGGGTATTAAAAGGATTGATAAGATCCGAAATACCACAATACGCTCTAGAACTGGCATAGCAGATGTAGGCGAAAAGACAGCAAAGCTTAAATGGGAGTGGGCGGGACATGTGTGTAGAATGCACCCGAATAGATGGGCCCAAATCGTCACGCGATGGATACCACCAGACGGCTACCGACGAAGGGGTAGACCTAGAAAGAGGTGGAGTGACGATCTGTCTAGCTTCTCGAGAGATTGGGAGTCGTTGGCCACTGACAGAGACGTATGGAAGGAATTGGGGGAGACCTTTGCCCAGCAGTGGGATGATATAGGTTAACTAAAAAAATAAAAATAAAAAATCTTAAAAAGCAGTCGGGGGTCTATGCTAAATAGCAATATCGTGTCTTGTGCTGTATATTGTAAATAATAAGCCACGCAACATAAAATATAAATTACTTGTCATTGTAAAGATCACAGCTGCCTTGTTCTTCAAATGAAACGAGGTTATTAAGCCACGTTTCTGCAATTGAGGTTACTTTTGCTAAGTGAGTTATGTATTAGAAAATATTTAGGACAATTTATGATGCTAACAAGACAAGCTGTCATCTTTCTAACTACAAAGCATTTGCGAAACGCAGCAGTTAGGTGGTCGCTCGTATTATCGTGATACATACAGATAATCCCTTAATTAAATTTTATAGCAGTCACCAAAATGATTACTTTTTATGATTTTCTCAGTACACATAACATGCATATGATTTGGGCTTAACATAAGGTTTAAAATCGTTAATATGTTGTACCTTATCACATTTATACACATAAAATAAAGTTGTGTTAGTTACGCCACTTATAACTCGAGAGCGGGTGGACTGATTATCCTAAATTTAACTTCGTTGGATTTGTCTACACCCGAATAGGAAAAATAACCATAAAACAGGGCAGAGGCTGGATGGGGCTGGGGCGAAAAGAAGTTCGCTGAATAGTCATAACTTTGGGCAAGCTCCTCAAAAGTTAAGTCACCTTACCAAAAATATAGAACGATGATCCCAGCAGAGTATTCAAGCTTTATGACCATATTTTCTATGATGTCCGCCCGATACATCTCACCTAACATCCTAATTTAATTATTCAAACGTTTTTCTGTAATATGATTCTGTATTATTTGTTCGTTATCAAGTTTAATTGACAATACTGACCCAGTTCGTTTACTTGAGACCGTTTGTCATTGCATCGGTAATAATGTACTCATCGCATTCATCGCGTAGCCAGTCATTGCTGGACGCTAATCTGTCACGCTACGCTACTTTAAATAACGTGTGGGCCAAGTAGTGAGTATCCTGTATTTGTTTTATAGCAGACCCAAGGAAATGAAGTACTAGCTATTGCTTGATGGAATCAGAATGTCATTCTTTGATAAAACCAAAAAACCGGTTAAGTGCGTGTCGGACCCGCGCACTGAGGGTTCCGTGCCACCCTTAACTGAATTCAGGGTCCACTTACTTTCACTTAACGAAAACATCACAATATATTGCGACAGCAAGCTTTGTTTTTCATAGTGTTTGTATGAAAGACAAAGTTATATTTGCGGTTGATAAAAATGTGCAATATCTCAAAAACTACTGATTCGATCTCCTTCAAACCAATTTTCGTTGCAAGTTTTTGTTGAGATCTACATCATATATTTTTTTCAAAATTTTCACTTTCTTAATTCAAAAGGTAGATGGGGGGGACGCCCATTTCACCACTTTGGAAGCGTCTATATCTCAAACCTTACACTTTTAGAAAAAATGGTTTTAGAAACCTGAACATCATTTTAAAGACCTATCCATAGACACCCCACACGCATAGGTTTGAGTAAAAAAAAAAATTTTGGTTTTAGTTTCATGTATGGGAGCCCCCCCTTAAATATTATTTGTTCTTACTTTTTGTATCTGAATCGGAAAGCGGTGAACAAGATACACCTACCTACCAAGTTTCAGCTATGTGATGCTTATGGTTTCAGAATAAAGTCACTGTGACATACGGACGGACAGACAGACAGACAGACAGACAGACAGACTTGACGAAACTATAAGGGTTCCGTTTTTTGTCATTCGGCTACGGAACCCTAAAAACTATTGTTAAACTTCATAGCCCCAAGTACGCATATGAGATATTTATACCAAAGATTGATCTATCATTGTCATGTACTCTATAAAAATAAGTCGGGTTTTCCTTCCTGACGCTATAACTCCAGAACGCACGAACTGATTTCCACGGTTTTGCATTCGTTGGGAAGGTCTCGGGCTCCGTGAGGTTTATAGCAAAGTAAATTCCTATAAAACGGGGCCGGGGCGGGACGGGGCTGGGGGCGAAATGAAGTTCGCTGGGACCGCTAGTTTAATAATGGATTTTAGTATGTTAAACAGACCGTCTCCTAAGCACTGCGTTATCGCTGTAAGCAAATCCCGCGCATGCGTTACGTATCACAACTGTCAAAAGTCACACACCATCAATGAAAAAACTTTTAACCCGTTATGTGCCTAGCAAAATCAGACAAAAAAGTAAAGAATTAACTCTACAACGACTTAACGACAAATGGTTAATCAACAGTGCAACAAATGTCAATTGCGATACGTAACGAGGTACGGGTGGGTCGATCAAGCGCATTAGTAACGTAAGTTTACTTACAACACACGTGTTAGCAGAACTACACCGCCACCCAACCGGATCCGGACGAGATCACCAGTTATTTTTTTATCATACTGTGAGAAATTAGCTACATGTTTTTTTTTAATTCATAAGGTGTTTTTCTATAAACGGGTGAAACTTTAACAGATCTTCAAATTACTTCAGAGAAACCGGGCCCTATAATTTATTTCTTAAAAACGGGCTAGTTATCTTTTTTATTTTATATATTTAAAAGATTATAAGATAATTTCTATAAACGGGTGAACGTTTATAGAAAAACATCTTATAATATAGTGTCAAAAAATCTTGAAAATATTTTTCACTAGCTTACGCATTAATTTTACTAACTATAATCCCTTAGTTAATTTACAAATAAGGTTCCAAAAATCTGTAGCTAATTTCACACACACCATGTCAATGACGTCACACCAGCGGTTAATGTCTCGCGTTGTCGTCAACACCGCAAACGCCAACGGCACAAAACTAGCAGAACGACGCGTAGAACAGCACGATACATACAAATATTAACGTAAACTGTGTGTCTGTGTGCGCGATATCGATAGCGTGTCACCTATGTGTGTGTGTCAAAATAATTCACATTTGCATTGCTGCCATTTTCATCGAAAACGTTCAACAATGTCGTGGGGCATGCGGTATGCTTAAAGAAATCGACGTGCTGTAGGCCAAACTAATTTAAATGAGAATGACAGCAAGCAAATCTACGCAATAAAGTGTAAATAAATCCACTGTATATTTTGCAATCAAAGTTTGTGTTGATATTTTGACTAATCATTAATTAACATAATCTCGGTATTACACGTATCATTCTAATTCAGCAGGTATCTGGTATGATAATACTTCAGCTTGCCAGCGTGTTGAAATATTTAATGTGTTATCGATATTTTTGTAATGACTATTCATGTCAATCAAAAGTCAGTTTGTTGGTCTTAGCGTCAACTCGTACGCAGCGAAGTGAGATCGAACGGTAACCCGCAACAGTGACGATGACGTCACTCGCATATAACTCGTGAAAACAAACCGAACCGAATAAACCACTCGTTTAAAACATTTAAAACTATTGTCAATTATTATTGTTATTTCTAATCGACTTTGCGGAATCAAGTTTCCAAAGTAATTAAATTCTTAAGCAATAATACTCATTGCATACGAATAAACAGACGACCAATGAGGTCTGAAAGTTGAATCACGAGTTACGTCAACCTTTTTAGTTATAAAAATACAGGGTCCTACATGTACAGACCTCAGAAGATACACGTAAAATACTCTCAAGGTATTTTGAGCATTGTTTAAGTTCTAACCGATTTTGTCGTAATTTCTTAAAGTGTCTTTGGTATTGAGCTATTTGTTGTATGTGAAAAAGGATACTGTCTTCGGGAGGCTTGCTCTCCGCGGAGTCCATGCCGGGCAGCGCGGCCGCCACCCGCCGGAATAGCTGGAAAACAGTGAATAATGCTATTAGTTACAAATTCGACATTGATACGTTTTGGGAGAAAACTACACATGACAATAAAATAGTAGAAGCAACGACCTCTATGTTACACTAGACAGACTGTTTGGAACAAACTTTGTGGTACAGTAAGTTTAGGCCAGATGGAGCATCTGCGTTAAGTCTGTTGCCAGAAACTACTATGTCAAAACGTTCCTTACGTCAAAAGACGAAATAGATAAATTACTTAAATATGTGTTATAGTGCCCGTATTTTCACCTAGTTTGTCAGCGATAATTTTGTTAAATTGTTTATATTACAGTAAATCTAAGTGCTTCAATGATTTGTTGGAGGCATAAAAGTATTAATTTTAGCATTTTGACAACATTTCACTTTCGTCATTTTAGAAAATGTGACACAAAATTTGTTCTGACGGCGTGTCTAGTAAAATACTGGTATTAAATAATGGTGAATGAATGTATAGAACAAAAAGTTAATTACTATCTATTTATTTGTGGTATGCACAAGTGTGTAGGATGCACCGTTGATGGATACCACCAATACCGAAGAAGACATAAAAAAAATTTATTTGTGAAAACTATGCCTTAATTTTAGCATCTATTTGAAAAATACTCGTATGGGGTTTGCTCGTAACAGGTGATAGGATTTTGACAGTATTTGCAGAGCACTCAAACCGAATGAGGTAGAAACTCGATACAGCACTGTGATCCAAGATTCCAAGCTCATTTATATGTGCTGGTGTGTGTCCGATAAAGGGTGATGCAAGAGACTTAGTGTGCTGTTATTTTGGCTGGACTGATTTTGATGCGATTTTCAGTTAAGTGTTTGTTACACTGAGGAGAAGTATTTAGTAACCATTTTCTAGGTGTCAGGTAGTGAAGCGCCAACTGACCTGTTTGACATTGTAGCCGGCTTTGGCGCTAGTTTCGATGAACATCACGTTCAGCTCCTTGGCCTTGCGGTCGCCGTCCTCGGTGGACACCTGCCGCTTGTCGGAGAGGTCGGTCTTGTTCCCCACCAGCATGATGATCACGTCCGAGCCGCGTTCTGTGCGCACGTCGTCGATCCATTTTGAGGTTTGGTGGAATGAGTTTGCGTCTGAAAATTAACGATGCGTTAAGGCAGGATTTCCCAAAGTATGAATGAATGAATGCATGATGGCTTTATTCGACACAAAGTTCGACACAAAATAGACAAGAAACACAGAAAAAGAAAAATACAATTCAAAAATAAATAAATAAATAAAATGAAATTTGTGTCGAAAAGGTCCCCTTTCCGTCCCCGGCTCAGCAAAATTCGTGGCAGCGCGAGGCATGTCACGATACTGGTATGCAGTATGCATGAATGGTAGCAGTATGGGTCGAGACCTAATGTTAACACGTTCCGGGACAGTGAACGCCTATAGGCGTGAAAACAATAAACATCTATTGTGTCTGGAATAATGTCCTGGAACCGGTGTTTAGTGGGCCCTAGCTGTAGAACGAAACACCACCAAACAACCCAGACATACTCATACGGTAACGGCCCCATTTCCTAGATGTGGGTCCCCAGTTTGTAAACTGCGTTAAGGTATTTATTGAACTTGTGTTATATGCCATGGCCCCGAATGGTGTACTTTTTTATATTATTCTGGCTGATAGTAATTATTATGAACACTTTGAACCAGTAATTTGATTATGGCTACTAATAAGAACGCTTGAACGTTCAGCGTTTGCAAAGTTGCTTCTACGTAAGGCCCTGAGTCCTGACGCCTACACAGAGATGAGCATGCGATACAGCTAGTTAATGCAAGCTTTTTGCAAGGCATGAAATAACGTGAACCTTAAGATGGTAACATTAAGTGGTAACACAAAAAGAAAAGGTACTTTATTAAATTTGAATAAATGTCATACAAATTACCAAGATTGTTTGTATCAATTTGATTCCGTCAATCTTTACGACGATTTGATACGGTATCTATTCGCACCCGAAGACAAGCAATCAATGTTGATTTAGTGTTATTATGCTTTTGTGACCGCGTCAATCGATTCGGTATAGGAATGGGTCAACATACTCTTTGAAATCAATTCCTACGCTCCAGTTTTTGAGCCTTTCTGTGACGAAGCCCCGTGAGTCGGACGGCAGTCATTACTTCATTACGACTAGAGGTCTATAATAGTTAGCTAACGACCTAGGCTGGGCAGGGATGTTGTGTTCAAACGGAATAATAATTTCCATCACGTTTTCATTTACAATCCGTTTATTGTCAGCGCTGTTTTACGAGTAATTACGAGAGTTTATCGCGTTATCTGCAGCGATAGTAATAAACGATGAATATTTATTCTGTTCACTGTTTTGAAAAACGCGCAATTACGATTCAACGGCCTAGTTGCTGGTCGGACCGCGTAGGTGAGGCGGCTCGAAAACGGCCGTGTATCCGAAGTTACGTCATCTTAGAGAAACACAATAAGTTGGAAAACGATCATTTATTACGACACCGAAACTATATGCGGCCTATGATCAGGAAATGTGCAAATATTACTATTTCTTTTAGTTTGCTCTTGGTTCTTAATATATTAAACTAAATGAGAATCAAGTACATCTACGTAGCGTTCGACTGTCGTGTCGATCGTGGTGATGACGATTTATTAGTAGCCTAAATGTTGGATCAACTAGGTACCATAAATAAACCATAATTACTTGATATGCTTGCAATTCTTATTGATCCATGAACACAAGCTGTACTAAATCCAATCCAAACTAAAAATTAAAACGGACGAACTAGAAGTTATAGGTATTACAGTTGAGCGAATCGCAATAACAATCTTTGGATTCCAATAATCGCACTGAACACAATTAAGCCGTAATTCACGATGATAAAGTGCTAGAAATTATTTTCGGTCAAGATAAAAAGAAAAACAGAACATTTGTGTGTGGAAATCATGTCATGGACCGTGTAGCGAACATGTTATTGGTGACAGTCGTACGTTGATGTCCACATATGAATACGAGTAGGTACAGCCAAATAAGCAAATTAAAACTGCCCTAATAAAGTAGAATAATCAGCATGGTTAGTGGAACAGAGAACAAAATCGGTTATCAACGTGTAATAATCAATACACGTTTCAGTTATGTGTATTGCAATGCAATCCATAGTCGTTTATATGTTATTTTGACTTCTGAGTGTGAGTTATCTAAAAGATGAGTAGCTAAATCGATTCGCCTTTAGAAATATAATCAGTTTAAGTAACCAATTTATCACAAGTAACGTGAATTATTAGAGCATATGAGATGTCTGCAACAGAGCTAAGAATTCATGAGGGGGTGGTGTGACAGCGGGAGGCAGGTGGAATTCAACAAGTAGCCTACAATATTATTGATTTTGTCTTCTCGAAAAATGTTCAGACTGGATCTCTAGCCGCAACAAGAAATTACTTTGCGGTCGTTCGTAACCATTGGTTTGTACTGACCGTTAAAAGAAAAGTGTTCGAGACAGAAGTTTTAATTTAGTATTCGAGTTTTTTTAGTCCAATGGGGCGGGCGGCCAATATTTACTGGCGTCGGAGCTGGAAGGCCGTCGGGTAATGCAAACAGATAAACTTATGTACCCGGGTTAAGGGCAGGACTGTTCCACATAATTTCTTCTTACTGAAGGTCGAGCTGTCTGGAAGGCAGATGTAGTTTGAGAGTAAAACGTTAGGACAAGGGACAGCAAAAGATTGGTAAATCTTTAAATTTTTACAACCTCGATCAAATATCATAGACATACAAGACACATTATTATGTAGGTAGTTGTAACATCACGCATCTTTATTTATTAGACAATTGAACACAGTCTCGAATTCTCAACTAAACACGTTGTATTGTCGAAGTGTAGAGTTTATAGCTCTTAGAAATTAGCAAGGTTTATTTATTCAAACAACTTTGACGAAAACAAAGCTAGAAAAAACGAGATTTTTGCACCCACACGTCCTCTTGCCATTGAATTATAAGATTGCCTATTTGGGTTACTTTAAATATTTATATACTTTGTAAGTCTGCCCCTTAACAAAACTCGGCTCAACAAATTCAATCACGCAAAGACATCGCACTGACCGAGAGTACCGAGTCTCGTTCTAGATTAATATTGGGTTAATTAGTGCAGTGCAATTGATATGCGTTTATTTTGACCTTATTTATAGTCTGTTTGAATAAAGTAGGCAAGGAGGATCTTTCGATAAACTTAAGCAGGAAAAAATTACGTCTATTTTATTATCTTACTTCTTACTGGTGATTACGCATTTCCTGATCAAAAATAAGGAATTCTTGAATGCTACTTACACATTTATTTACTTCATAGGTGTGAGAGTGCACAGTGTGTTTAAATGTAATGCATATACAGTATTGACCAGACAATAGTACTTTTTATGCTATAAAAAAAAGTTCCGTAAGCTCTTTGATGAATGTACTTACTTGTCGTAGCTACACACAATGGCATAAAAACCCTATAACGGCTTACACAATGAACTGAGGTGTGAGAGTTGCTAGTATATAAACTGTTACTGTGAGAGCTATCGATACATCGATAAAAATACACAGCATTCCGATTTTGAGAAAAGTCTACATAACATTTTGATCGTATAGAGAATATTCGTTTATGTTATTTTTAGACGAAGATATCAAAGGATTTTCCTATTCGTGTATCAAAGAAAATACAATTTTGGTTGGTTTTCGGTTATGTGAGTAATGCCATTATAACTGAACCTAGTCTATTGAAATTAAAAAATACAAACGAAGAAGTATAATTGTAACCCCTTACAGCTATTAGTTAGTGCTCAAACAAAGCAATATATTTTCATTTTCTGGCAGTCATTAATATTGATAGCACGCACACATGATGAAGAGGGGCAAGCATGAAGAACTTGGGAAAAATTATTCGTATCGTTGTCGCCTCACAGAAAAAATATCGAAATTAATTTGTGTCGTTGACTCGACAATTGTATGAGGTATAGAAACCATCTCTATACATATAACCACAGTTTAGCCTTTGCTGCTCCGCGTACTGGCTGACACAGGGACGTGTGTCTCGATTATTGATGTGCCGTTGCCGGCAACATTGCCGTGGAAGTACGGATGCAACATTGATGTTGCCGGCAACTTTTGCAATTTAAGGAACCATTATAATTTCCATCACACTGTGATAAAAAAATGTAATATTTATGATTAATACTTTAGTGAAAAGATGATAAACATTGTAATGTTCCTTAGCATTGCCAAATTTGTCGGCTGTTTAAGCAATGTTGCTTAAATATTCCTTCCTATGGCACGGCAATATTCCCGGCAATCGTACATCATTAGTCTAGATAGGTTTAGGATATTGATTATAATGATACGTCATTAGTCTAGGTATATTATAGGATCATTAGATTAGGTTACGTTACTCCATAAGTCCACAGTTAGTTCGTGGTTGCTTGGCCCCACTGATGGCGTTTTGTACGAAGTGTGTAGTAGTGCCGTTCATTAACATTCTGCGTTGAGTCAGCCACAGCTATTGTGAAGGAAACAAACTAGTCATCCATCCGGTCGCGGGTTCAAATCACTCTCTTGTTAACATAGGAGAAATTAAAAACTGCATTGTTGTAAAGTGACAAACAGTACTTCCTATTACTGCCTAGTTTGTCATAGATCGACAATTTCAAGATGTAATATCAGTCAGTTTTAGTTTTTCATTCTCGGCAGTATTTATAAGGCATTGTGATGTCGTAACTATTTGCACTGAAAATTTATTCTCTGGTATAATAGTAGGTAATTTCTTTGATTTTGCATTCAAACGTCATCGCAAGATTGAAAAAGAAAAATAAGGACGAATAATTAATTTTATAACACAAAGGAAACCTATGAAGCCTGAAGGGCGTTTTTGTTTGCCGAACTGTTACAGTTTAAAACAAAGAAAAGGAATACTTTAAATACTGCGATTACTTGAGTGAATGTGCAATAGGCTCAGCCACAGTCGCATCGGCGTGTATACCAATGTTCTAACCTAATTAAAACATGTGATAGGACCGCATTCACATGATTCAGTTGAGAATAGAATAGTGACATGTTTTACAGAAACAGTTACTTTTCGACTAACAAGAATATTTCTACAGATGTTACCGCCGAGTAACGAGTTGAGCAGGATTCAAAATCGATTGAGATTTTTTACGAATCTAGTCAGAGGCTCTCTGTAATTCTATTTACGTATAAAGCCACCAATTCAATCATAATGCTATTGCATGAGTGGCAGGTTTGTTTAGATTCGCAACTTGCATGCCAGCTACTGGCACGTGCCATCTTCTTGTATGTGTAGGAAGACTGATATGCAATGTGAGAGAGTGGTCGCGTGAGAATATCAATAGTATGAATGAATATACGCATGCAAGGTACTGCCCCGTTTTACAGGCATGTGTATACGCAGCTTAGGCGCCAGGATTCGCCGGGTCTGCGGCCTGGCTGCGCGGCAGCGGTGTCTGGTTACGCGTTTGAAGTATACAATTACGCATTACTCGTAACCTTCGCAAACTGCTCCGAGGCCGTCGGCACACTTTCAGCGCTTCAGACGTCTATACCTCAACCAATCATGCTGTAACCGGCCGCTCTACAATGTGCCTGCTTCTTTATTGAAACTTCGTAATCAATGACTCACTAACGGTTTTGCCGAACTACTTTCCTGAACCATTTTTATTTTTAAAAGTGCACGTTATCCTTTTGTGACTGTAATAATCGAGTCGTTGTGTGGAATAGCGATTACTTTCGGAGCCGTAACGACCTTAGTTACTTCTGAGAGTATGTTCTAGTCTAGCGGATCAAATAATTAAGTACATAATGTTGTGTTGTGCTCTTAAAATTTTAAAGCGGAGCCCATAAATATAGTTCTTATCAATATCTTTTGCCAGACATTCAAATAATATTATTGACGATCAATGATGTCAATGTCCTCATTTACTTGGCGGCGTAGGTATATAATATTCGATCAAGTTCTTACGTAAAATAAACAGCTGTTTTGCATGTTTACTAATTCATGGTAAACATAGAGAGGAATTATCGGGCGGGTTGCAGTGCAGCACCCGTCGATGTCGCTCGAAGGCGAGCTATATAAAATATTCAACTTTGCAAAGGCTGCCTCGCCACTCGGTCAACGGCGTTCAACGACACATCGGGGTTCAAGTTAGCTCAAACGGCTCCCAGGGGCCGCCCGCCTTCAGGGCATTTAAGATCTAGGGAGACGAAGTAGGGGGGAGTTTAATAAAAACCCACCTAAGCATAAACTTAATAAACCAGCTCTAAATTTTACTCGCGGTGGAGCTTTCGTAGAAATAAAGTAAGTACATAATAGAAAAAAAATAAAAGAGATTAATATTATGTACAGAGTGGTGGTTGTCATGATATGTGCATGGTGGATAAATTGACTAGCGGCTCTTCACTTCTTCATCCGCATAAATGTCGGAACTCAAAAATATCATTAATGAATTATAGCCTATATGCTATTCCGATGTATGAGCTATATTGTTAAGTCCATGGCTTAGTTTTTGCATGAAGGAGTAACAAACATAAATCCATGCTCACAAACTTTCGCATTTATTATATTGGTAGGATTATGATAGGATATCCTTTAGCGAATTACTTTTAAAAATGCTTGCCGAACACAATATCGCGCTACAGAGAGGACGTGAAAAATTGTTGACTTTATCATGCTCGTAAAAAATAACTATATTTCATTAGCGACCACGCTCTAACAAACCTAGGCAAGATTTGTTATGTACGATAAAAAAGGACCAGACTGCTAATCCTAAAACTTTTTACACTAAATTAAAAATAACAAAACAATAGAGTTAAATCTAACAGATGAAACATTGGTAAATGTCATGTGAAACAGATGAAACATTTGTTAATGTCATGTGAAATTAAGGATTTTGCGAGGATTATATTTTTAATTGTTGTAAATAGCCTTTTTAGATAATTAATTATAAGACATTTAGGGCTTAAGTGTAAGCCTGGCCTGGGTATAGGCAGAAAGATTTCAACATATATTTTTTTGTAACTAAATAGATAAAAGACAACATGTATTCTAATTTACATTCCAGTACATTTATTGAAGGTTTTTACCTTATATAATATCTCCACTTACTTGTAATGTCATACACAACAACAGCAACGGTAGAATCTCTAATGTAGGATGGGATGAGCGAACGGAACCTCTCCTGTCCTGCCGTGTCCCAGAGTTGCAGCCGCACAGTGCGGTCCTCTAGGTACATTGTCTTCGACAAGAAGTCAATACCGATTGTTGCCTGTTGCACAAGAAAGTTACTAAGAAAGGTACTAGTACACATGACACAAACATTACAAATATAGCTGCTTTACATTGACGTTTTCAATATTGACCAAAATGTATGGACGAAAATCAATCTTCCTGACTCTCACGTTTTTCCCTTAGGTTTTCAGACAAAGTTGAAAACGTCATAGCATTCTCTGAGTGACTAAATTATAGGAATTAATAATCATTCTTGTTTCAAATTTTTTTTTTGTCTGGAAGCAAGGCATTTTATTTTTAAGGGAATACAATACCATTTATCATTTTGTAATACAAATTAAAAAAAAACTTAGACTTAAGACTACCTACTTATAAATTTATGGAAACTGTGTCAAATATTAATCACATTGAAATCACTAAAAAATTATTAGTTTAGTTAAGATACCTAGAAATCTAATTCATAAAATTCAAGAACAATTAAATTAAACTAAATCAAAATACTTTACAATAGTATTACTAAAGTCAACCATTAACCTATTTAATTAGGCAATATCTACTTTGTGCAATTACAGTTCTTGTAAAATAATGATACAAACAAAGATACCTACTTTGTTTTATTATATATGACTTTGCAAAAGATAAATAATGATGATTGTTTTTTTTAAAGAATGTAAAGATAATGGATTCTTCACTTTTCTTTATTATGATATAATTTAATTTAATTTAATGAAGTTCAGTAATAAGGTTATGTTTTCAGTTAAATTAGTGTTAAATTATAATTAAATACTAAAAATAAAATAATAGGTTGTTTGAAACAGAGAAACCTTTGATCAAAACATTTGAAGATAAATAATATTGACCTCAGATGACTAACTATGATGTCATAATTTGACAGTAGTATCAGGTCATCTACCTTGCAATACTAGTCAACTTCAAAAGATTTTTAGATACTAATATGCACACAGCTAACCATTTATGTGCTTATAAGTATTAAGGACTCACCTGGTATGTGTTATCAAAGCTATCATACATGAACCTAGTGATGAGTGAAGTTTTCCCCACTGAAAAGAAAATGATAGAGTTAGTGCCTGTCATAACTGTGTAAGTTTAATACCTGATCCAATACATGATTGATAACGGTCTTAGGGCTGAACAATGCGTGAGAACCATTTAGAGACGGTTCAATGCTCAGTACTAGAGAATGTAACCTACATCACAGGTGCAAAACTCGATCAAAAAGCTCGACGCCGCGAGACAAGACACTTTGCCCTACAGTCAAATCACCGTCCTGTGCCCCTCCAGGTCAATGTAGGTCAGTAATTCGATAAAGTCTAGACGAATCTATACTAACATGCCGTAAATTCGAAACTATATATTATAAATGTACGATGGAGCAGCAATAATTTGCCTGAACTTACCGCTCTGCTCTCCGAGGAAAACAAGCTTGAACTTGCGTAAGGGATTGCCAAATTCACCAGACGCAGACATTGTGAATACGAAAATTAATTTGCTAAACTATAATTTCACAGGAAAAATCTTATCACAGAAAACTACATGAACAATGACAGGTCGAAGCCACTCCTGCTGCACACACACGAGCGCAGCGCCGCCACGTTACGGCAGACTGACGGCGCGACGCGCAAGCCAACTCAGCAAAAATATTTTTCAATTAATAATTTTGTTAAAGTGCTAGTTGGCTGTTATTGCACAAAATACATAACTTGATAACGTAAAATACCGCAGTGGTGGTTTTAATCTCGAGAAAAACCAAATAAATTGCGATTTTTATATTTGACAGATCACGATCACACGATGACATCTGTCATTTAATTTCAGAACGAAAACACAATGCTGCCCTAATAAAAAAACATCATTCAGTGCTTGTTTTAGTCGGTGAACTAACCGTAGCATTATTTTAGAAGTTTTAGGAAATACTATAGTAGATTTTTATAATCTGAGGGAGACTGGGAACAAGCTTTTCACAGATTATTATATGGCTATACAGAGTGTCCCGTAAGTAGTGGTTCAACCGAAAACCGTAGATGGATGAGGTCATGATCTATTAGAATAGGCCAACATGGGTTAAGAAAAGTCATGGTTTAAGAGTTATTTAATATTTTATATGTATATTGACCTATCCAGTATATATTTTTTTTCAACACAGGTCTTTAAACTTTTTAGTAAAATTTTATCGGGCCAAAAAAATTTAAAAAAAAAAATATTTTCTGACTAAACTATTGAAGTTATTGATGAAAAAATATTTGGGCTATATAGTTCAACTATGCAAAAATTATTATATTTCAGAAAAACATTATTTTTTGCTATATTAAAATAATGGTGACAACGAAAGTGACATAAGTCGATTTAAAAAATATATATATACAAATTATGGAATAACTCTTAAGCCATGAGACTTTTCTTAACCCATGTTGGCCTATTCTAATAGATCATGACCTCATCCATCTACGGTTTTCGGTTGAAACACTACTTACGGGACACCCTGTATATTAATCAGGATCTGGATTCTGGATATGGATTAATATATGATTATTTATACAGTGTGCGTCTAGAATAAGTTCTTTTTGAACAACTAATAAGGTAAAACTGTTGTGTCATTCACAGACGAGTAACGGTGTCATCAAAGGTCATTCTTCATCATCCCTGTCGTCGTCGTAAGCTGATGACGAAGTAGCTGGGATATAATTATCCCAAATAATAATCTAATGATTAGCTAGTATTTATTACATGAATGGGTGGTATTGTAGCTTGTAGTAGTTTTCAGATTACAAATAATAACCAATACCAAATAATCATATTTTCAAATAAATATCATTGGATAGAGTGTTCACTGTTATCTGAAAAAAATATGTGTCTATGTATGGAAAATAGCACTTTACAATAGAAATTTATTTGCTGGGCTTGTATGTAGTTATTAACAAAGGCGTATTGATGATCAAAATATTAGGTATGACATACTTTCATTATTGTAGCTTGCTTAAAGTTTCTTAAATATAACTTTTACACTAAAATTAGAGAATGAATAAAAGTCACAAGATGGGAAATAAAGTCCACATTTGTCGTCCATTAATTTGTACTATTCGGACATGTTTAAGTAAAAAGTTTACTAATATTATGAAGTTATCCACCCTACTCTATTGTATTTTTTAAAATAACTTTAAACTTTGAAAGAATTAAATCTCAAATTTTTACAATGATTAATTAATTTTGTCTAATTCACAAACTTTAAAAAAATACTATGTTTACATTACACAGCTTACATGACTGAAAACTTTTTGAACACTTTTTGACTCAAAACAAAAAGTGTAAGTAAATTGATATTTGCTGTTTGACTACTTAACTAAAATCAATTAACAGCAGAGACTTTGGTCAAAACCAACTCCTTATTTCTACTCTGTGTTGTATGGGACATAACAATACATCTATCAATGCTTAAATGATTCACCAAGTCCTATATATTCCTCAATTAAGGACTAGGGAAAGAAGCCATTTAAGGAGCAAATCTTCTTGGGGGAAACATGTTTTCTTCAACGACAATGACGCCACATAGTAAATCATAGCCTGTTCGGTTGTGGCGGAATACAAAGAGGACCACACATAGGGGGAATAGAAGAGAAATTAGGAAGTTCTTCATAAGAGATCGAGCAAGCGCTACAACAAATGTGAGAGGCCGGCCTGGATAAATAAGTACAGTCTCCTTAGGCCGACCTTCTACCGGGATGACGGCTGAAGCAGTTACTACTCGTAGGCCGAGTAGGGCTTTCCCTGGAGTGGCGCCGCCAGTGCGCCCAACACTTCCACTTAAGCATATAGCCTAAAAAAATATAGTTATAAATAACATCTGTAATATTTTATAAACAGGTAGAAAACATGAAAACAATCTTAATATATAGATAGTGCCATCCACGACGGCGCACCCCACCACTCGTTAAAATCGTTTATAGTACATGTGTGCAAGCCTTTTCCAACATTTGAATTGAATTTGGAACATCCTAATGACTTATGAATGACAAGCACACTACAAAAAATACACTTAAAGGGAAAGATGCTCTACTTAGATATAGTTTTAAGTTTTAAATTGCACTAGTAACATTTTTACTATTACGTAAACGAAATATGTGAGCATGTTTTATAACATAATATTTTTTTAAATGTTTATTTATAAGGGAACTATCAGTCCACCGAGACTTCATACGCGTCTTCGTTACACATAGGTCCTAGCGTGATGTATTATAGCCTTCCCCGATAAAGTACATCCCGGTAATATTATAAGTACCACTTGGTTTCTTTTTATTTAAAATTGTTAATGGTGTTTATGTTACCATTATAATTCTTAAAGCAAATTTAATAATGACAGAAGATTATACCAGGTTTATTTTTTAGTACAACACACCAGGGTTTCCTTGACATTTTAAAAATAATTAAAGAAGAGCCACTTTCGTGACGAGTCTGAATTTTTGAAAGACGGCCGGCTCGCAACTGACGCGCGTGTCAACCAACTTACCCTGCGCCTTCCTCAATTAAAAAAATAGTAGGGCGCGCCTTCGTGGATGTATCATAATAATATAGTCATAGAAACATACCTCAAATATACAAACAATAGCCCTGTATATTACTTCTAGAAACAGGATCTCTGAAGTTAGCTCCATGGCATATTTGTAGTCATCGTAATGTTCACTGAACTTGTAAAAATCAAACTTTTCTAAATCACTGAAAATGATAAAACAATAATAATTATTACTTTTTCGTTTTATGAACAAAAAAGATAATCATAACAAACTGACAAAGGTTGGATGTTAATTAATCAAGTAAGCATTGTATAAAATTTTTATACTTACATTAATTCAAACATATCCACTGCTACAAATGTGACAATTAATTTGAGAATAAATAAAAGCATGAAGTCTATGAACTCAGCAAACAGTCGTTTATACAGTGGAGGTATAATGTATTCGTATCCTCCGCTACGTGCAATAACTGAAATTAGATATTATTTAGTTACAAAAGTTAGAATGTTGTCATCATTTCAGCACACAGATCATTAGAAAAGATTGCATTTTCTACATCCATACCTTCTATAGCACTGACTGGTTCGTTCTGAGGTTGTGGTTCAAGTACCCTAGGTGGATTAGGAACTGGAAAGGGAAACTGTTGCCCTTGAAACTGATAATTGTTATTCAACAAAGGTACATTTGTAGGGTTATTTTGAACTCCCTGAAAAGTCATCATGTAATAAGGGAAGCAGGTGGATATATTCTGATGCAATTGAGCCTGCTGGATCCATAATCTTAGAGCTTGGAAATACGCTTCTCGCTCGCTCACTTGCGGAGGTGCATCACCATCTCCGTTAGGTTCTGTGGTATCCCTAGAAGGTCTCCGATTACGGAGGAGGTTCTCTGCTTCAGCCATGTCTATGAATCTCAATAAATAACAAGAAAAACAAGCAGTTTTTCACAATAATTTAGATTATTGGGGTACACGTCAGTTTGTTGTTGACAGAATCAGAATTTGTTGTTATGACATTTATTCTTATAAGATAAAATACAGAATAAATAAGGCAAGAGTTGTCAAAAATAATGCAACGGCAACGATAACGCCGTTTACAAGCTGTATTTTTTAAGTATTTAGTTATAGTAGTAACGCTTCATCATTCATGGTAACCCTGAAAAACTCGGCTGTCATTTCGGGATGACGACCGGATGCTACCAAATGCATGCGCAATAATGGTGGCAAATGGTGGTGTGTGTGTAGACTCCAGTCTAAGGATTTTATTGTAGACTTGGTATAATCCTGTCTGAGTTTCGTGGAGGCTATCCTTTCTCCTTATCCGTCGTATTCCAGAACTTTGTGTTGTGCCAGTATATTTATATAATCCGCTCTACAGAGTTTACTATATGCTGTGATCGGTTCGTTATTCACTATTTTGCTCAGTGCAATGCTATGTGTTCAATGGTGGACTTGTAGTGATAAATAATACCTGCCGGACCCTGTCATATACCTCTTCGCAAACTGTAAGTATGGTTTTATTATAATTTATGTTTACCATGTTATTGATACTTTTGGGCTCTCTGTAGAAGTATTCAAATGATCAACTTTTTAAAGAATTAACTGGTGAATATTTGGATTTGATGTCTGCGTTCAAATAATTATTCATTCCTTTAACCCATTTCAGTTTGGTAACATGACATGGTATTTAATGGCATACAATACTGGCCTTGAATAGACCCTGCTGACTTTCCTACATAATTCCATTCAACTATTAATAAAATACTACTTGTTGAAAGTTATCTAAACCTTATTTAAATAACATATTTTTATTTTAAAATTGTTATGATGTTCTCTATTAAAATATTTTCCAATAATATTAACACATGAAAAACTTTTATGTCCTAGGATTAAAATAAACAAGTTAAAATTTCACACAAATGTTCAAATAATTATCTGTTCATAAAATTGTTAATATCTGTCCCCTGAATGTTACTTCATTATCAACAACACATAATATTTATTTCCTTCTTTATCAGTATCATTTTATCACATCAGACTTACACCTTATCTAAGCAAAATTTTTAGGAACATAATAAATAAAAACAGATCATTGCGCATGAGATAATTTTATAGTAAATCATAGTAGGTACTCACCTACCCTACCTTACTTTTAGGCATCTCTCAATAATGAAAATTGCAATTTTTTGTTTAGACAATCAATTTTATAATCATGTATTAATGATGTTAATTTTGTAATTAATTATCTATCTACTGTGTATTTTTTGCAATAAATGAATAATAATAATAATACATTACTATGGCCTAGCAATGGTTAAATTGCTTCAAGATTTTTCTGTTTTGCCTAAATGCCTTATAATAAGGGCTTGTAGTATCCTGTATCTACCTAGGAGTTTAAACACCTGAAAGAATCATCCAGTTTTGCATCCAGTTTAATTATGTTTTAGTAATTCTATTAATTTATTCTTGGTTTCAAATCAACTTGTCAGGCCGTTTTGTGACAATTAAGCTTGCTTTAACTCTGAGAAGACTCTCATTGATGAGGGAAGATAATTTGTTAATTTCCATGTAGGCTGCTCCACCAAACTTTGTCCATGGACATCTTTGTATCACAAGCACTAGTAGGTAGAGCGAGATAGAGGCAGCGTAGGTACAAAAACTTTGGATTGTCTATGTAGTGTGCATTCTATTTTTCATTTATTTCACAAAAGTAAAATATTCTAAATTCTCCAATATTCTTCTTCACCCATTACAATCTTACTGCGTGACCTAAAGGTATGACTGGGGGAGAATGCTTTTAGCAGTAAGTCCACCTTTTTGCAATAAAGTTTTTAATTAATAAAATAAAATATAAAGTAACTGTTAAGTAACTGTTGCTGTAAAGACCAGGAAGCCAATTCTCGCGCAGTTCATATACGAAAAAAGTTGACTAATAGAATTTTCTCTTTCAAAGAAAATACAGCAATTGCTTTATTCGGGTCACGAATTCCATTCATTATGATTTCTTTCGAGCGGTAGTTTTTTTTTTTAGTGGATATATTACTTGTTTTTTTTCGGTAAAACAGTGATACTCGTAATCGAATTACCACACGAAATAAGTTCGATCATGTGAGAATCGGCCCCCAGGATTTCTACTTTCGAACCACTCGCGTCAGTATAACGAGTATTTTTCCTACAAAACCTCGTTATCTTTTTATTAATCACTAGTGTGGATTTTATCCGTTTTCATTATAAAATCGATCATTAATCTACGAAAATCACACGCCACGTTAATCTACGCTATTAGGGCGAGTGATTCCAAAATGCTTCTTGGAGCGCTTAACGAAATATGGTTAATTGACTTGCTGTTTTACCTGGAATGTGACATCCATTACTTTTATAAGACAGTGCCATCCAAGAAGGCGCGCGCCGTTCATTCATTTTTGATTTAGAAAAGCGCGGAGTTCGGAGTCTGTGGCAAATATTAAAATATCAAATAATAAATATTTATTAATTATTTTCATTACCATATCATCAAATATTAGTAAAAACTTTCACACTACTATAAACGATTAGAATGGAAGGTGGCGCGCGCCTTCGTGAATAGCACCAATCTATACCTTGTGAATTCTGTTGTCAAACGTACATTGCATTGCTTCGCCGCGCTTGCTGCTAAATCGTGCCATAGGAACTCCAAAACTCCGAATTTTTAATTTAAGATGGAATTTGAAAACCGACGAACTTAGTGCTCCTTTTAATTAAGTTTCGGCAAAGAGTTCCATAAAGTTACTGCTAAATGGATTTCTCTTAACTATTTATCCTCTTTCCTTCAAATTAAGTATTTATTTTTTTGGGAGGTTAAAGTTGATAAAAGATTTCGAGATGATTAAAGGATGGTCGAAATAAAGATTGACTTCTTCAAACACTGGAAGAGATATATTTCGATTTCCATAGCAAGTGAGAAAGCGCTATCCTCCGCTTTATTTCATCATTTGAGCCTTACTATGGCGCCAAGCAGTTGAAGGTAGATCACGACCCGTGATTAATATTGCCTGCGCACACACAGCTTGCTTTTGCATTACGCGTCACCCACCCAGTCATCAAAGCGCATGCGTCGCGAATACTAATTACAAAATGAGTTCTTGCACGACCCCTTCGAAGAATCCTCCCGAACCTAAGCCCGCTACTACTAACTAAAAACTTGTATATGAACCACTATTGTATGGACACCAAATGACATCGGTATATGTTCCTATTGACTTAGTCGTATCAGGATACCATGATAAATAAACGTACGTTAGGTAACAAATATCGAGGAATTACATGAATCAGATGCGCCTATGCCGGCCATTTACCTATCTGGTCAGTGACTCACTGGCTATTCGAGTTCCAGTCGAGATTTTATCGTCAAGTGATTAGTCACGGGTGTTGTAGGTGGATTTGGATCTATAGCCATGAGAAAACATACAAAAAGTCGGAAATATCTGTAAAATATTTTACTTTAACCAAGTTCTCTTTAATTGGCGGAGTCGGGTCTCCTTGAGTGTATCATGAATTCATAATCATATCTTGGATTCAAACACTTGAATGTACACACAAGCTCTAATCTAGTCAACAAACTATAAAGCCACAGGTGCTAATGTGATCTGAAGTGGCATTAGATATGCGACATGACATGCCATGTGCCATCCAATATTTTTTTAGATTTGGTAGTGACGTGAGGGCCATGACGTAAGTAAGAACTAATCATAGTCTAAAATATCAGTTAGAAACCTGATCGAAATTCAAATAACTTGGCCTGAAAAAATCTTGTTTATGAATTCTATGGAGCGGTGTTTGAAATGTTATTGTAGCCAAAGATTTTTTTTGAATATTTTACGCGGAATTACCCCACCCGTGTTGCTTCTGTCTGCCTCACTTGAGTGAGAGCGCCTCGCGATCGTAATCTTCTAGTAGATTAAGATACCCGCCCTGTCGACTCGTTTATTGTCAAGTATTAAACATGGCTCGGGGATTTCAAAACGAAATTGTGAAAGAAAAATTTCCTACCGATTTGAGAATTAATTTCAAAGCTTGTTATTTTTAACATCAAGACTTTTCGTGCGACTCCGTAAATAATTGCGATACCTTTTTGCTTCTAAAGATGTGAATCCTAAGATAAGAAACCGTGCGTGAATAAAGGCGAGTCATTATTTATCCTGGATGAAAGCAAGCGGAAAACGAGGCTCATTCAGAAAGAAAAGTGGCCGAAATGGCTAACAACCTGGTGGGCCGGCGCTCCGTGGCCCGTGGCCTTTCGAGTTCCGTGCCATTGATAGCGAGCTTCTGGCCGCGTGACGCGTCACCATTGTGATCTTGAGGGCCCTTTGATCTGGTTTACGACGAAGCTGCTCCGAGGTAGCAACACGTGAGGTGCCTCACGAGAAACTGCGTCTTTGTTTTTCAGCGTTTTATTTACTTTCGCCATCTGGCGCGCCGGGAACGTTCGCTCTTGTTTGTTACCCCAAACGAAAATATATTAACGGCGACTCCTGATTCCCGATCTTATAGCAGTTTTATGTTCTAGTGCGGTGTTAAGGTTTTTTCTCACTGGACCGTAAGTGGGCAAAGTAGAACTTATCATGGTGCTTGTCTCACGTTCCTAGCACGATCATGGTATATTCTATGGTGTATGGGGGCAAATACCTTTATTGAATTTCATTCACTATCACAAGAAAATAGTAGCAAACACAGACCTAACATATTAAACAATGCAATTCCCTGTGACTTTATGAAAATAACGCGTGCCAATTTTTACCGCTATCATGAAATCAATATAATGACTAATAAAATCTCAGACAGAAGTAGGATTACTTGGATGAATTGAATGACAATTTTGACTCAATATTATCCAAAAACGAAAATTTTATTCATTGATACTCTGATTTTGGAGCGTGATGTAAATAAAACACTGTTAATGTCTCGCGCGAAACGCTTCACAATGCACTTTGTTAAAATTCGTTTTTAGCATTCGAAGAGCCTTCATACACTTTCGTCCTCTACTAAGACAGTTACTCTGTGGTCCCAAAATTCAAGCCACTCCGAAAGTACTACTTACTACAAACAAACACCAGATGGCTGAATCACAATCTCTTTGAATATCTAGTTTATTTGATCTCAATGCTGTGAGTTATTGTTAGTACCTCCTTTACACCTATATTATTGCCAATAAAACGTTTACATTCCCAAAATAAAACCTACGTTTATTTGGCGAGTACATTGACGGCTTACCTTTATGGCAAAATGTCAGGTCGTGGGTCCCGATCACTCACAGTCGGAAAGAGGGGAGCCTCAACTGCGGGTCATCACATCAAGTATGCATGAGCGACGTTTTCCGTTCCGTCGACGTGTTTGATCGTATCTAAACTTCGAGCCTATTGTCCGTCGCTATTGCTCTTTGGTGCCTTTCAATCGGTATTACCAAAATAACATCCGATAAGTCTATGGATACGTTTAACGTTTGAACGAGCTGTAGGTACAAACATAGGGTAAAGTTCTGTGAAGAATGCGCTCCCAACCGTACACAGATAAGCGCCAGCATTAGCACTCGCGATGACGTCAGGCAGTGAACTCGCGCGTTGGAACTCCATAGAATTCAAAATTACTGCCGTCACACGTTGAATTTTAAACCATTGTTTATTTAACGAGATGTGCGCCAAAGATAATAAACTTTCTAGAAACATTTGATCGGTGGAATAGCTAGTCGATCGGTGATCAATTGATGCGGGTATGAAACGAAACGGAGTCTACGGCTGATATCGGAATAATTCGGTTCAGTTCACGTCATTCACCCCGTCGCGGTATCGGTGGATGCCACAGAATAGTTGCGTTATGTCAGCTGGTACGGCTTGCCTCCTGAAAGGTCGCTTATTTATTATCCATCGGCTCCCAGCTCAGTGACAGTGACACGAAAATCAGTAGCAGGCGATATTGTACTCTACATCGCCCTTGGCCTTTAAAAAAAGTTGACATCGACAATCTATCAGTAGTAGTCGTAACTATATTTTTTTCGTGTTTTTATCCCTTTTCCAGCAGGTGACAAATCTGAAAAATAGATACGTCAAGAAGGGTTACGTAGACGCATTTTTTGTCTATCTGTTCATACTCATAGTTAGATCTGTACTAGTTTTTGTAACTAGTTTATTGATAAATGTAGTAGATACCTACGTCTGCGGAATGACGATATGTGTCGACATTATTTATGAGAATTTACCTACTTTAGTTCGGTATTACTTTTCTTGTTCATAGAAGCCGTGACTCTTAAGGCTGATGTTTTGAACGTTTTATGGTATTATGACGAATTTAATTATTACTACACTTCAGTAGTTCAAGGATACTCGGTGTAATTTTTTCTAAAAGTAAGCCGTAATCATTTTTCCTCGTTAATATTTGCTTGGTATTAGGATAATTTTAAATAAACTAAAAGCTTATAAACTTTAATTTATAGTTTATTTTTGTTTTTATAGTGTTTTGTCACCATACAAACTGTAATTTACTTTGTGTTGTACAATAAAGAGTTATATTATTATTAAACTCTCGAGTTCCTTCCACGCGCGTTACAAACGAATTATGTATTCATAGCATCGTTTCGATAATCGCTCTATCATTTGTCACGTCCATGTATGTAGGCTGCCACTATCAAAACAAGAATCATCTTTGACTAGTCTCGCTACTAAGTTAGTTCAAAGACTATTTATGCCATATTTGACATCATTCCTCTTGGGTATCTGGTGTCCCTCAACTACGAGGTAGAAGCAGCTTATCGACTTCTTTCAAGTTTGCCTCCCATATAAAAAGTGAGCAGGACTGTTCAAAAACTCGCTACTTTTATCAAAAGGATATAGACCTGTTAAACATGTCACAAGCCTCCCGCTTCCCCGCTCGCCCACCCGCGTTCGTCCATTTTATGTCATATACAGTTCATTTTTGCACACTTCGCACCGCGCAGTGACAGTGACAGGTCCATTCTTACGATAACCAGGTGCAGTGCGACATGGATCTTCTGGCCAACGGTGACAGTCGGAAATAACGTTGTCAAATTCAAAGATCCGGCTGCCAGATCGAGTGTAGGAAGTCTCCCCAATTTTACAAGAGATTTTCCGATTTTCCCTTTTATTTTATTTTCGTACGTGTTCTGTGTACAGTTATAATATTATTGTTTTTAAATACCGTAGAGCTAAACTCCTCAAATAAAGTTCTAATTTTCAATAGTTTTTATTAATAATGCAATTGTATGCCTCTTATGGTAGAAAATGCCTTCAACGACATTTATCTAAGAAATCTTTTCTTTGTCTGCCATGATTGGGTAAAAAATATTCGTTAAACAGCTTCCTAAACTCCCTGAATCAAGGTAGATTTTCTTGCTCTGGCTACCCTTTTGAATGCTAGCGCCCTCCTGACAATGTCATCTGTTGGCCAGAAGATCCTTGTCGCACTGTAGGTAGCTATAGCTACAAAATTTCTTGACAAGAATTTTACTCGTTCTGTGATCGCGAATATAGGATAGAAACATGATTTTAATTAATTACAGATAGAATTAATATAATTGAACTTAACATAATCCTTCATGTCCTGCGCTGTCAACGCGATATTTGATTTTATCTACCACGACCACAGTATACACTGCTTACATACTTGGTATACTATGTAAACCACCGATTTAATTGTTAACCAGGAAATACCACGACTTTCCTCATGATAAACAGTGCGTTATTTATGCCACAAAAGACGTCATTCATTATTGTATTTTAATTACTATTATTAAAATGTCGTTTTAATTGATCTCCTTGTATGGTAGTGAGTAAGTACCTAACTGCAATATGCTACTTTGATTGGTTGTTGCTGCAACTCCATTCAGTTCAGATTTTTAACTCGCGAAGCAAAAAGAGAGGGGTTGTAATAAGTTTAACGTATCGGTTTGTGTATCTGACTGTGGTATCGTAGCTCCCAAACGGAACCGATTTTCGTTTTTTTTGTGTCATAGATAAGGTTATCCCGAGTATTCTTAGCCATGTTTCATGAAAATAACAGTTTAATTGGGTTTTAAGTCAGATCAGATCTGGCTAAAAGGCATTATTGTTACTATGGTACTGCTTTCTGTAGTAGCCTGTTCAGTGCACTCGTTGCCATCTTTCTGCATGACCTAAAGGTTTAACTGGTAGATAATGTTTTTAGTATTACATACAGTTTTGTGCAATAAACTCTTTAAAAAAATACTAGGTGGTAACAAAAAGATATTGAATGCAGACTGCCAGACCAAATAAAGAGCTTACGGATAAGCGATATCAATCCGATGCGAGCTGTTTAGTTAATCGATGTCGACAGGTTAGCCGACCACATGTCGACGTCAGCCTCGCGCGGGCCTTGACACGAGCTGCGCTTGCGCACCTGCGTAGGCACCATCTGCCGTGCTCATTTGCCGTTTTGAGGGTTCCGTAGCCGAATGGCAAATACGGAACCCTTTACGTTTTTTATATGTTACACACACTCATTGTTTTGAGAAAAGTTCTTTGAAATGGTATCTTAAGAACAATTCAGTCATGTGGTGTTTTAATTCTGAATAAGTTTGCTAATTTCTAGTTTATGCCGAGCATGTCTAAGACAGTTGACAACAGGGCGAGCTCACACAGTAGAACCCTGTATAAAGGCTTTGACACACTCGATGCGCTCTGCGGTCTGGTCGACAGAAATGCCAATTTCGTATGGACCTGATTGCAGAACGCATCTAGTATGTCAAATCCTTACAGATTGAAGGCAAATTAAACAATCGTAGATCAGACCAGTATTTCGCGGTTCTTTTAGCTTCACTACCGGTAGAAATGCTCTTGATTCTCTATCAACATTACCTGGCACTCAAAGACTTCGCAACTACCAAATAGCTCAAGGCTTGAAGTTTGCCCAGCAAATCACTTCTACCGCGCCTCATACTCGGAATCGGTTTAGAAGTATAGTTTGCTGACCATTAAAAGTTTTGGGTCGGTTTGGAGATTCGGCAAGTTTCGTATGAGTTACCAGGGGTTTGGTGGCGTTAAACAATCAGATAGAAGGCTAATTTGCTGCTCTAAGTGCCCTGTCACTATACGTTCTGACGCGGTTCTAATTACCATACGAAATGACAGCTCGACTAAACTAAATTAGCCCATTATTTCGTTGGCCGCTTTCGCGTCACGTCAGCGAATATATTGATTAACATTTAACGTTTAAATTCACTGTTTTGTGCTGCTTCCTTTATTTTGTTAATGGTGGATTGGTGATAAATATTAATTACATTAAATTAAAAATTATAAGAACCTCGTCACAAAAAAAACTGCTCATAAGATATTTATGAAACATGGCTAAGAACACTCAGGACAAAATAATCTAGGACACAAAAAAATCTAAACAAAAATCGGTTCATCGGTTTGAGAGCTACGAAAACACAGACACGTCAAACTTATAACAACATATTTTTGCGGCGGGAGTTAAAAATTAGGCGGTTCATATTAAGTAGGTTTGTTTTTGTTCCAAGAAATTTCATACAAGACTCTACGAGTCTACGACAAATGGACGTAGATTAGTAAAAACGTTCCAACCCACAACATGTCCAAAATTGAGTTAAGTACGCCATTAAGATCAGTTGGCATAGTACTACCATCTAGCGAGATTACTCTGAAGTAGCTTGTTTGTATACACTAATACAGCTATGGTGGTCCAACCCACACATATGAGAGGCGTCATCGTGAAAAACGCAGTAAGGTTCTAACCAGTTTGAAACGTTCTAGTCCTTTAGCTTTTATAAGACATGCGTTTATTTCTATTTTAACTAAAATGAACTAAGCCATTTGAAACGTTTTTGATATTATTATACTGTTGATATTTGCTTATTTTACGCTACCACGAAAACGATTTAAGCAGCCTGGAACGTTTTTGAGAAATCAATATAAAATGTTTAAATCTGATTCACGAAAACGATCTCAGCTACCTGGAACATTTTTGAGAAATAAATACGAATGATTGAATCTATTTCACAAAAATGATCCAAGCAAATAGCCGTTAATGTTTATAATATAATAAAAAACGAACCATATCGTTTTTGTATAATTTCAACATAACGGGCTATTTCCAACATTTAATGTTACTTATATAATATAAACCTAGTTAGCATGGAAATCATATTATTTCAGTAAGGTATATTAAATAGTTCAGTAAGGTAGATTAAATATTGGGAATCGCTATTATTAACTAAATTGAGCTTAATCCGACGATGTTAGATTATGAATCTAGGTACTTATTTTGGGTGGCAACACAGCAGAGATGCGCAAATCATGTCCAAAACTGGATTGAACCTGGAACGATAAACTAGAACTAGTTCCGTTAACAGAAGGACGGATGTCTGTCTCATTCCTAGTTTCCTGTAACAAATCACCATTACGTCTGCTCGTCCTATCCTGACATCATATAATCTATGATATCACTTAACTCATCAACATTGCATCTGTTCCAGTCATACACTAAAGTATTAAGTAAATCCATTCAACTGAAGCTAAACAGCTACAACCAGTAAGTCACTGATTTATTTAGCTAACTTCACATGGCATTCATCTGGTCCACATAACCAGGATTTCTCAACTCTGCTGGTTCACATAACCAGGATCACATACATCTCCATTTGACCCTGACCATTGAATCCCTTCAACCAATCCAGGATCTGACCCGGATGTCAGCGTCTGAAATGAAGTACCTCGTGTGTTCATAAGTTTTGAGACAAACTTTGTAGTTAAAAAAATAAATTAAATATTACTGGCTGCTATTTAATTCTTTTTCCAATTATGAATTTGGAATGTTTACTTTTAATACCTTTAACTTTCAAATTTATTTCTGTCAATTTTATCGTGATGGAGGGGACTAAAGAATTGCGTGCGACCGTGATATCGCTATTTAAGGCGGGAAAAAAACCAATGGAGATTTTCCGTGAGGTGAAAACTTTTGGCGTAAGCCGTAACTTCGTGTATTACACTATCAAACGATATAATGAGACAAGTTCCTTGCAAAATCGCAAAAGGAGTGGTCGGCCACGCTCTGTAAGGACGCCTGCGAACATCAAAATCATCCGAGAGCGACTTCGCCGAAACCCATTTTGCACTCAGAAAAAAATTGCTCTGCAGACTAATATTTCGCGCGTTTCAGTCAACAGAATACTGAAATATGATCTTAAGGTAAAGGCGTATAGCCGTAGAAAAGTTTACTTTTTAAACGATCGGCTTCGTAAATTGCGACGCGAACGTTGTCCATTACTGCTTAGGAGACACGATGCGAGGAAGATACTGTTCACCGATGAGAATTTTTTTTAATGTCGAAGAAAAGTTCAACCGACAAAACAATAAAGTCTATGCCAAAAGTAGCAAGGGATGTCCCAGCTTCAGCACGGAATGTCTCGCGTACTCATCATCTGGCAAGTGTGATGGTATGGTGGGGAGTTTCGTATGAAGGTGTCACTCCGCTCCATTTCTGTCAACAAGGCGTCAAGGTGAAAGCCAAGAATTATCAAAATGACATCTTAGAGCCTGTTGTGAAACCCCTATCTCATACTTTATTTTACAACAAATTTTGGGTTTTCCAGCAAGACTCAGCACCATCCCATAAAACAAAAACCACCCAAGCTTGGTTGAGGGAAAATGTGCCGGCTTCATCGCGGCGAACGAATGGCCCTCCTCCAGCCCCGACCTCAACCCGCTGGATTATTCTCTATGGACTGAGTTAGAGCTCAGGGCCTGCCGGAAGTCCCACCCAAACTTGGAGTCACTGAAGCGAGCTCTTGTTCGAGAAGCAAAGCGAATCCCGCTAGAAAAGTTTCGTGCCGCCATTGATGATTGGCCAAATCGTCTAAGGGCCTGTATTAAAAACAAGGGTGGACAATTTGAATAAAAGATATATTTTATTGTTGATTATTATCTACTTAGTGTTCACTGTAAATTTTAGAAATATAAGTTAATTATTTAAAAAGTTATGCCTCTTTTTTTTCGTCTCAAAACTTATGAACACACGAGGTACACTTCATCTGGTTTGATCATTGAATCCCTTCAACAAAACCCGCAGGATATGGGGATATCTGCGTCAAGCGACCAGGATCGACATTATCTGGCATGATCAATTGAATGCCTTCAACCAATCCCGAAGGATATGGGGATGTCAGCGTCACATGACCAAGATCGACATCATCTGGTATGACCAATTGAATCCCTTCAAACAATCCCGAGGATTATGGGGATTCAGCGTCAATCGCCCAGGATAAACCAATTGTAGGAGTAACCAAGATAATCCAAACCATTAACAAAATACAATCTATTAACATTTACAACATCGTTACACAATATCAGATTCCTCATTATAAAATGATCACGCATACAGCTAAGTTATTCTTAAAAAAATAATGCACATGCGAAAACAAACCAAGGCTTACGAGCCATCTTCCTGAGTGTGAACTTCGACTGCAAATCTGACTTCCAAAGTCTCAGAATCAAAGTATCTACACGCTATAGGTGTCAAAACCTGTTGTCAAACAAAAGGAACGGACTTACCAGAAGAAATTTCTAAGGTTTGCCTAGATGGGCAAAGTCCACATTAATAAAAGGAAGGTCAAGGAAAATCGACAGAAGATGCTATATTAGACCTTACTTCTTTTATTATTAATAAAATGGATGTCGGTGAAAAGTGTCTGGCCGTATTTTTAGATTTGCAAAAAGCATTCGACACCGTATCCATTCCCACTCTTGTAAGCAAATTGGAAATGATTGGTGTTAGGGATAATGCACTGCTGTTATTCAAGAGCTATTTGAGTGAACGATCACAGAGGGTTAAGATCGGAGAACATGTCAGCAAGGACACATCCATTTCATTTGGTGTCCCTCAGGGAAGTGTCTTGGGGCCAACCTTGTTCTTAATATATATAAATAGCTTATGTGATATAAAACTTGATGGTGCCAAAATAGTTGCGTATGCGGATGACACTGCACTTGTGTTCTCTGATAAGACATGGGAGAGTGTTAAAGCTAAAACTGAACTGGGCCTTTCAAAAGTGGCTGGATGGCTTAGAACTAACTTGCTCACATTGAATACATTAAAAACTAACTTTTTGTGCTTTTCCATATACAATCGATCACAGCCGGGTTTAGACTTTAGTATAAAGTTACACTTGAATAAAAATATGTCACAATGTAGTACGGATTGTAACTGTCCCTTGATAAATAAAGTGAACAAAATTAAATATCTAGGTATCTATTTGGACCAGAGATTATCTTGGCATACACAAATTGAGTTTGTAAGTAAACGAATTAGGAAATTAACTTGGGTTTTTCAAAGATTACGGTATGCCACTAACAAAGAATTAATCAAAACGATTTATAAAGCATTGGCGCAGTCAGTTTTGGGCTATGGTATAACTATATGGGGTGGGACCGGCAAAACTAAGTTCCTTGAAATCGAACGAGCACAGCGGTCACTACTGAAAGTTATGAATTTTAAGCCCCGTAGATATCCAACACATATGCTTTATAGTAGTACACAATTACTATCCGTAAGAAAACTATATCTTTTATTAATTACATTAAAGGTCCACAAAACATTAACATATGATAATTACTTTATGAGTAAAAGAAGGAAACATAAAGCAGCGCAAATTTGTGATTGCAAAACATATTTTGCGACAATCCAATTTAGTAAACAGTCAGCTCATATCTACAATAATATAAATAAAATACTAAATATTTACCCCCTAAATTATTAATAACTTTATGAGTAAAAGAAGGAAACATAAAGCAGCGCAAATTTGTGATTGCAAAACATATTTTGCGACAATCCAATTTAGTAAACAGTCAGCTCATATCTACAATAATATAAATAAAATACTAAATATTTACCCCCTAAATTATTACGAGTGTAAAAAGATAGTGACTGAGTGGCTCAATGCAGTCAGCTACAATGAAACGGAACAGATTTTAAAATATACTAAATAAATATAAATTATACATTTAAACATATACATTTTAATTAAAAAAAAAACATGCACACATTCAAAACACATATATACACTCGCATACACACCACTGTCACACACACACACACACACACACACACACACACACACACACACACACACACGCGCGCACACACAAGCACAGCAGATACTTACACAAAATTCAAACCACTTAATGTCTATTTGTTATTTTAATAAGGCAACCGCTACTCACTTGTACCACACCCTAATCACTAACAGTAAAACTTGATGCGTTACCATGGTATAAGTCATGCAAATAGTTATTTGTGTACCCTCAAATTAAGGATATATTGTTTTGTTTTGTAGTGGATTCAAAATTTGCTTATAAAATTGTACCAGAGATACATTGTTTGTTCTTAGTTGTATTTTCTTTTGTGTAAATTAAATATTAACTTAGATTAAGCTAAAGAAGAGCCATACTTCCTGGCACAGGAATATTTCTTTCCTAAAAGGAAGTTTTGGTCAATATGTAACTGTGACTGTATTAAGTGGAATAAATGATTTATTTATTATTTATTTATTTATTTATTATTTATAAATTTCTTGGCCACAGCTCTATCGTTATTCTATACCAATTAATCAGGTCCAGGTTTATAGCAAACGTAGCAGGCAGGTTACTGCTGACGATTTCTCTTGCATTCAGTTTTTTTGTTTGTATAGTTTTGCTTTTGTTTTCTTCTTCAATGTCCGACATTGCCATCTCTAACATCTCACACATCCTCGTGTGAGGCAGCTGATGTTGACAGCCTTCACGTCAAAGTTGCCTCTCATAAGGAATATCGGATTATCTGAAAAGCCATACACCACAACACAGTAAACAGGTCTTCACCCGGCCTTTCCTAACCCAAGCAGCACTAGATTGTATAGCTTCTCTGCCTACAAAACCCGCAGGATATGGGGATATCTGCGTCAAGCGACCAAGTTCGACATCATCTGCTATGACCAGTTGAATCCCTTCAACCAATCCCGTAGGATATAGAGATGTCTGCGTCAAACGACCAGGAACAACATCATCTGGTACGACCAATTGAATCCTTTCAATTGAACCAATACCGAAGAATATGGGGATGTCAGCGTCAAATGACCAGGATCAACATCATCTGGTATTATGACCAATTGAATCCCTTCAACCAATCATCAATATTCATAGACGAGCCTACGGAGACCGACATCCTTAGTGTCATTTATTATTTGATTAAAAACTGTCTGAATAATATGTTTTTTATTTAATTTATTTATTTTTATATTTTGAAACGTTTCTGAGAAATATATGAAGAAACGACATCCAAGAAAATTACAATTAATTAAAAACGTTCCAAGTCTAATATTACGTTTTTTCGTAATAAAAATATTAAAAAATATGTATTTTATTCATGAACAAAAAAGGTATTAATATTATGCTTCAGATCATCAATGACTTAATTCAAAATAATAATATATCACAAAAGACTGCACAATTTAACTTAAAAAAATCATAACTCAAAACAAGCATTATGTGGGTTGGAACGTTTTTACTAATCTACGTCCAAATGATAACTCCGTTTTGCTGTATGTGAGTCTTTATCAAGAAATGCACAATGAATTCATCTGACGCATAAAATAACCTTAAGAGGTATTATTTAACAAGTTTCCATTGAACAGGTTCTGCCTCGGAATGCTATCGGTTAAAATAATGCGCACATATAATGTGCATTAAACAGTGTAGAATCAATACAGCAGACCTTTGGTTATCAGGAGTCGCGATCGCCGTCACACGTTGACATGATAATTATCATTGTTCCACAGATATGTGCAGCACGATATTACCACAATTGATGGAGACACGGGAGACCTGCTTGTTTGTGCACTAGGTTTCTTTGTTAAAGTTACACTACTGCTTTGCAGTAGTTACGTATTGCGGAGCCAAGCCTGTTTTCATACAAGGATAGTCCAACAATTCTAACCCATATATTGGTCACGAACATCAATCAGCGTTATTAATATAATTCTCATTGTCAAGGTTTTTTAGCGAGCAAAATTGTTATCATGTAAAAGCTTCAAGCTCATTCTTTCCTTTTCAGCATAGCAAGTGCGCGAGCGCCGCCCTTATTTGCTGAATATCTGTCCCGAAATCAGGCGTGTATTTGTCTTAACACCGTAACCCCTATTGAACCTTACTGATTGTCGTTCTGTTATGACGATATGTCCAACAGTGACGCAGGCGTTAAGCTAAATTTATTATCAATAAATAATTCATGCGGTGCGGATGGCACGAGTTGTTCGCGTCACAGCATTGTCTGAATACGGATAATTACGTGTGTGATACATTTATTGTGTACTACTTACTACAATCTTGATTGTTATGTCGTATGTAGCATACATTAACATAAGCAAAGTGACACAGAACCTACATTGTGTAATTCAAAGTCCCATGAATAATTTATGCTGCGAATTGTGAATATCTTGAAATTTATTTGTAAAGGATATACGGCGTGATTCTTTACTTAAACTATAGTCATCATCATCATCATTATTATCAGCTTAAGGACGTCCAATGCTAAACATAGATCTCCTCCACGGTTTTCCACACTGAATAGATAAATAAGGTTTTTCACATCGAACCATCACAAGCGGTCTGCATCCAGTGTGATCCTGCGATCTAAACAAGATCGTCTGTCCATCTTGTCGGTGGACACTCTACGCTGCGCCTTTGGTCAAAGGGTCTCCAATCTACAGTACGGTAGACCAAACCAATCGTCTTCCATGGTCAAGGATAAAAAGTTCGTTCTCTCTGTTGCTCTACCTCTTTGAAGTTCTGAATATGCCAGGCACTTACGTTTCACCTATTGGTTACTTTTGTGCATCAAACATGTTTCCAAATGTTCCTACTCTGTGTACGTACCCAAACATATTGAAACCGAGGGGCGGTCAGAATCTGTATTATTCATCGTGGAACCGGCCCTTTATGTCATAGAGCAAATATGACGTGTCTAGAGCTGAGTCCTCCAGTCGGACAACAAAAAATTTAGGTGACCTTCACGATTTTACTGCGCCTGTATTTTTCAAGCTTTGAAACTGTACTAAATGTACTTTAATATTATTAGTGCCTATCTACTGATTAAGGAAGTGTGTACGCAAATTGGTAATGTACGTAATATCTATTCATTAGTATGCAACTGCTGTATGTACATTATGGTAATTCAATGATGGTATTATTGACGCGGTTCTCAGATAAGGTTAGGCATGTCGTAGGTAAGTTAAAAAAAATTTTTTTTCGTACCTCTCATTTTCGAATGACGAGGTGTGGTTCTGGTATTTCCATGTTTCTGAAAATTGATCGTTCAGTCTGATTGGTATCATGACAAGGTTTACTGGTGTTGGTTTGACAAGTAAATAGAAAAATATTTAAATTTGCTAGTAATTATTGTAAGAATCGGAGCCCTATAATAAAATGGATTTTCACTAGTCTAGAATGCACTGCATTCCTCTTAGAATAATTTAATTTAAATATCAATAGTTTCCGAACCCGAACTGTTGAACATTTTCTAAATTGGCTCCACTTACCTAGGTCAGAAACCTCGTAGTCTGACCTAGGTAAGTTCTACGTAATACGAGTACACAGATATTTTATCAATTACTAGCGGACCCAGCAAACTACCTTTCACCCCCGGCCTCGTCCTGCCCCGGCCCCGTTCTTAAATTTTGTATTTTTCCCTAAGCTTTCTATTTTAGTCCTAAGAACCTTCGTATGACAATAAAATAAAAAAACACAACAAAAAAGAATTAGCGAAATCGCGTGACCCAGGGACGGTACGGAGAAGGTGTATGCGTTTAGGGTGAGAGAATGTTTGCTTGTGGGTTTATGTATATAAAATAATGACAATAGTTTTTCACAATACAACAATTAAAATGCTTTGTTATAATTATTTGAATTTTGAACGCAAATTAATTTTCGAATCCATAATTAAAACTTTGTAAGAGACCCGGCGTTAAGACCCGTCAAAGATTATGTCGTCAAAATAAAACCGTCGAATATCGTAAATATTTTATGTCGCATTAAAATCCTCGAGGCCATATTTAGCCTCAGACTGTGATATGACTATTTTATGGGAAACGTCGAGCAAAAATCGAACAGACTGGGTGACCTAATTCAATCCAAATCTGATTTTGTTACCACATTAGAGCAATTTTGATCCAGTTTAGGTATAGAATTACATTACATTCGTCGTTACTAAGTCATCATCATCAAATTTAACACTTGACACTTGTCGGTGGAGTTTTATCCATAAAACCCCAAATAAGAATGATATGGGTAGCTTCTCCTAGCCTTCCACATCGCAGTTAAAGAACCGGGGGTTTCCCGCCTTTTAATACCCAGTCAAAAGCCTACTACAAAATTATATAAAACTGACTTTTTTTAAGTGTACCTTTTATAATCCACGGTTTCCACAAAAGTAAATAAAAAACATAGAGCACGCTTTAGGCGTAATTACGTTTACGTACTGTTCTAAATTATAATTTCAATGTTATTTATTTAATTTTGCCAATTTATTAAAGTGACATTTGTATTTAAATTTAAATAATATCAAAAAGTGACATTCCATTGTATTTAATTTAATTTAATTGTAATTTTAGTAAAGTGATATATAACTTTATGGGTGTAATTTGCCTGGAATAAATAAATGAATGAATGAATGAATAAAGCATATTCCTCAGAAGTACGTGCGTGTCGTGTACTTTGTGTCAGTCAGGGCAACGTAACATATTATTGGTTTCACAGGGAATGTGCCATCTTCAGTAGGCTTACTCCAAAAACCCTTACGCAACTTTTATTTGAGTCAAAATCCCATTTGCTGTGGACGAATACTAAAGGCTATCTAAAAACTACTATATTCTACAAAAATGAATTTACCCAACTCTATTAAAGATGCCTACTATCCGTTCATATAAAAATAGTGCCTAAAACTTTCGACAATCTGGACTCTCCACAAATAAATAACCCAAATAGTTTTGAACTCTGAAAGCCTACTGTGGACCTAACAGTAGGCTTTATATGCACAACATAAGGCTGTTATAAATAAATAAATAAATAAATAAAATTGTTTATTAAAATCAGTTGTACAAATTAATAGATATTTGTTAATAGATATTAGTTGATGTACGACACACAGGCCATTTTTTTTTCTACCAACTAAATTCAGCGTAGAAAAGCAGTAGGCTTAGCAGTGAAACAATGTGTCTCTACCGAGCTTTTCTCTATTATTGTGTTCCACCTAATGAAGATCTAATAACGTACACGGAGCGAACCGAACAGCCGCCGTACATATTTCTATTGATCGAATCTGTAGGCATAATTTTATTTGGTCGGCAACATTTCACTGAAATTGAAAGCAAAGCGTACACGTTCAATGTTTTCTTTCAGCCTTATTGAGTAATTTTCTTTTTAGTATGAAAGTATAAATTTTATAACAATCTATATATGCTTTTATTAAACGAAGTCTCTTTGAGCTTCTGAAAAACTAAATGAATATGGTCGAACTCGCGTTTATCAACCAAATAGCATTTTTGAATGCGGGTAATGTTTCACAAATAATAGTAATTTACACAGCATTTATTTCATAATCATCACAGTTTACTTCCCACTAAAATAATTTAAACGAAAACAAGTGAGAAATGTGATCCGCAGCACACGTGCCGACCTGGCAACTTATCGCGCCATGGAATGTTGATGATAACGCCTTTCAGGAGAGCCGGTTGACTGTAAACGAGATACAAATATTTCGCTCTGTTTGCCCACTTACATAATGCGTGGAAGCTAAATCAAATAATGATAATACAGGGTTTTTAGAGATTGAAAAATGTTGTCACATTTATACGACTAGATTTGTTTCTGCGTATTTTGTGTCCCCCACATACACATGTTTGGTCATAGTTCAATGTTACCGATGTGGCTCAGTAAGCATGTTCTCTGAAGCATGAAATCATACTTCTAGTTGGTCCTACTATAACCAAACCCAGATGGGAACTAAGGGACTGTATCTGGTAGTCCAGTTGCAATTGACATAATGACAAGTCACAAGCGGTATTTTCGTGCTTTGAGGAATGTCTACTAAATTGACCAGTGGTACTTCTTCTTACAGCAAAATTGCTAAGGCTCTGTTTTCGTTTTTTATAACATCATCATCAGAGGGCATCCTATACCTATGGAGCTGTTCTTACATATATCGTATTTTTGTCATCAGGTGGATGATTTCATCACGCAAGGACTTGAAGCGGCCCAACCGCGCCGCCTAGCCGCCAGTTAACACGTAAGTTCATTCACAGATAACAATTGCATTTTAAAACATGGTTCAGTCGGTTAAAAAGTGTCAAAACCATTAAACATTCTCTTTTCTCTTTCGTACGTGCATTAAGGCGAATTACAGTTCATAAATACCATGAAATTCTTAAATTCAATGGTTCAAAGAATTCACCTTTCAGATGTCAGTGACGAGAAAATCAAATTGGGTAAGAAGTCGAAACAAAATATTCCAATGATTCTAGGCCCTAAGTATGTATCGAATTATACATCATAAACGCATTCTTGACTCATCCAATAGAACAAATACCGTGCAAGACAATAGTTAGTTCAAAGGTTACTCTCATTCCTACACTTCAATCAATCGCATGGAATTCGGCTTTGCCAACTTTTTCCTCCAAATTCTTTTCATGGTTAAACGATTTCATTATTACAAATATAACATAGAGAACTTCAGTAGAAGCAGTCAACAGCAGTCATCATCATTATCAGCCGAAAGACGTCCACTGCTGAACATAGGCCTCCCCCATGGCTTTCCACAACGACCGGTTGTGGGCGGTCTGCATCCAGTGCGATCCTGCGATCTTTACAAGGTAGTCTGTCCATCTTGTCGGTGGACGTCCTACGCTGCGCCTTTGGTCGAAGGGTCTCCAATCTAGGACTTTTCTGCCCCAACAGCCATCAGTTCTTCGCGCTATGTGCCCTGCCCACTGCTACTTGAGCTTACTGATTCGCAGGGCTATGTCCGTTACCTTAGTTCTTCTACGTCAACAGCAGTATTGAATTATAAATTAATACAAGTGACTTATTTACGTGTCAATTTTTTTATGTCCGGGAATCGATATCAGACAAGCAGTCTCAATAAATTCAATCAATATAGGCAAGATTATCTAAGATTATCTAAAAGCAAAAAATGACCCAATTCCGTTTTTTGCAGCCATGGTGCTATATCGGTTTTACAGTATGAGAAAACCTTTTGAATCTTACTATTTTGTGGTAGATACTTTACGTTTGAGATAGTTGCGTCGTGAGATCATTCATAGTAATTCATAGTAAGTACGCCTACGGCCAACACCATCGGATAGCAGCGTGGAAAACATTTTACAGAGTTCGGCATGTTTAAATACAGACCGTTACAGGTGGGCCTTGATAAACAACTATTTCATAAAACATTTTGTACCGAGCTCTTTTTGAATTATACTTACTTAACTAAATTTTGTGGGGGGCAGTCCAATCCACATTAGCGGAAAGGCTATTTATTCAACAACGAGGCAAACGTCCTTATCGGCTAAAATCTGGTGTTCTTCTGTTTCTATCGAACCTCTCCTAAATACTCCTCACAACAATGTGACGTAGTACTATGAAACAATACAGGAAGTAGGACCATTTGTTATGAAGATGTCCTTGTCCCATCGCTTCTTGATTACAGTTGAACGGTAGCCTGGTCGACACATGCCCATCGATCATTTAAGATGTGTTATTTGTTGGTTTAGACCGGGCGTTGTGACAGCTGGTTATGCAGACGACCTACACACACGGATGTTATGTTGACTTTATTTAAAATATACATGTTGCCAATGAAATCCAACCAAAAATCGTATCATCGGTGTTCGGGCTGGACTCACAACACAACCCGGCAGTAATTTTGCGGTCTGCCTGTACAGTTAAGTGGAACTAGCCTACTGGACACTAGCCGCTACCCATACCCATATCTGAACCACATTATGTGCCAGCTACTTGTCTTATAATAAGTATATTTTTAGATATAATATCATTTAAATTCTTTACCTGACAAAACAATACAGCTGGCAAACAAATTTAACAACACAACCGACGTGTACAAACTCCTAAATTACCTTTGGAAATCGTAATTAACGTTTCGTTGAAGCGGGGTTTAATACGAAATGACTGCTTCGCCGGAGTCAAAACTTCCAAGGACAGTATATTTTTGAGGAACATTCCTCTGCGCAAGTCAAACTCAAACTCATTTGAGAAAAGTTTGATCTTACGTGAAAATCGAGTTGGCGATAAATACCCTTTGATAATGTAAGGATCATTGTTTGTTTGGCAGAAATTAACTCAGAAGTGGTCATGCTAATTTCTGCCTAAAATTATTCAGTCTCGTTTCAATTTTGTGTCCACGAGACTACGAGGGCGTGGAAGCGATAAACATCATTATTTTAAAGAGGCAGGCGTACTCGGCGATGAATTAAACCTTTAGCCGGTGAGGGCAGCCTTTTAACTCGTACTTAGTTACGAGAAAAATTGCCATGGAAACCCTCCACTTAATTGTGTCGTCCCGAGTCGATAAAGGCCGGGGCACATTATTCTGCGGTGTACTGATGAAGTGAGTTAGAGGTACTTTAAAAGGAACAAAACACATAATGCACTATTGCCGACGAAGCGGTGGCCTTCACGTGTCATCAATATGTTTGCTACAGATAATGTTATGCCGATAAGAGCTTGGTACTCGACTTTATTTTCGCATTTTTCTACTCTCGGTCGTAGTTGTATACTTGCCTACTTGTCTCTTGAACTATCAGGTTAACTGCATACATTCTCATAGTCCACTGCTATCGTTGGATGGTTAATTTTTCTAACGAGTTTTCTGAAAACAAAAGTAAAAAAATTACTATTGCACGTGTTGATAGCATTACATAAATCACCTCACGTCCTCACTTTTGGTTACAATGTAACAATTAATTCTAAAAGCGAAAGACGGCGTCAAAACCGAAACTTAAGTAAGTCCGTAGTCCAAACACCACGAGTTAATTTCCATGAAAATTAAGTTCCATCCACCGACATGTAGTAATTAACGCCCCCGAAACGAAACTACGTAAACGCTGTGTAAACATAAATCGGAGTAATTATACAGTAAATTAATCTGCGATGGAGTCAAAGAGTGCTTCTCTGAGCGGGAGACGTATTACAAATCTGATTATGAATAAACAAGCAGTAGCTGTTTTGTAGTGGTTCATATGAGGTGGTACAGGATTATTTATTTACTACCTTTAATCTGTGTTGACGAAGCTTCATGATGAAATAATATACTATTAGATAGCTGAGCCGTCTTAAGGTTCGATTGCACGACGTGCCATCCACGAAGGCGCGCCCCACTCTTTTTTTGATTGAGGAACGTGCGGGGTGCAGGGGGTGACACGCGCGTCAGTTGCGAGCCGGCCGTCATTAAAAAATTCAGACTCGTCACGAAAGTGGCTCTATTTAAATTATTTTTGAAATGTCAAGAAAAACCCAGTGTGTTGTACTAAACAATAAACCTGGTATAATCTTCTGTCATTTTTAAATTTATTTAAATAATTATAATGGTAACTTAAACACCATAAACAATTTTAAATTAAAAAAAACATGTGGTACTTAAATAAAATTTCCGGGGTGTACTCTATCGGGGAAGGCTATAAAACATCAGGCTAGGACCAACGTGTACGAAGAAAAAACAATTCACGCATATGAAGTCCCGATGGACCGATAGTTCTCTTATAAAGAAACCCTTTTTTAAAACTTTTTAAATGTTATAAAACATCCTTACGTGTTTCGTTTACTTCAATAGTAAAAAAAATGTTACGGGTGCAATTTAAAAAAAAATACTCGTGTAGCTAACCATACCTACTTGAAACTGTATCTAAGTAGAGTATCTTTCCCTTTGAGTGTATTTTTTGTAGTGTGCTTGTCATTCATAAGTCATTATGATGTTCCAAATTCAATTCAAATGTTGGAAAAAGCTTGCACACATGTACTATAAACGATTTGGACGAGTGGAGGGGCGCGCCGTCGTGGATGGCACTATCTTATAACTCTGGGTTAGCATTTTTCTTATGCCGTCAGTCTTTAATATCGGTAGAGACAGAAGACGAAAGCTTTGATACCTTAAACACGAGTGCCTGCGCTAGTGGACCTAAAGGACCCAAAGCAAAATCATTAGTCGGTGGATCCTTGCGGTCTCGTCAATATTTATAGGTAACCTTTCTTAGCCAATATAGTGGGTTGGTTGATTGAAACGGCCCGTAGTCCCGGTATCTAAGCAGCGCGGTTCCGGCCGTGTAGACAAACCGCTCGAGCTCCTCGCCCCGGATATTGCTCTTGTGAGAGCCTGAAATCGAATTTCCCCTCTTGTCAATCTATTTTACACAGTTCAGAGGTAAGAAATCATGTGTAGATCGAGAACTATTTAGACTAATAAATAACTAGGCCCCACAACCATATGTCACTCACGTTAGGTAAGGCAGTGATATTTTGCAATGACGCGAATAGAAAATTTTGTCCATATTTTCACTGACTCGAAAAACACAATCACTGAAAAGTAACTTTCACAATATTCAAAGCTGTGTAAAAAGGTACATTTTCACATCACCCCACGAAATGGTTTCCCAAGACAAAACGTGTAATCCCACCGGACCCGTTTTAGTGAAATTTCTCACTGGATGAAAATTATTGTGCTCTTTACGGGAACTGCTTTATGAGCTTTATGAGCGGTGCTCGGACTCAGTTATGAAAATATATGAGTAAGGAAGATGTTCATAAGTGAATGGTAATAATAATCCGTAATTAAAAATCTTTCTAATTCCCCGACACATGTCAAATTTAAACTCATTACTTTACCATGTTATTTCAATATTATTGAATTGAAATTTATTGAAGTAACACGGTACCAAATTTTGAATCGATAGGATATATCAGATCCCCTCATCAATTATTATTAAGCTGATGATCTTCAAACAGCTGTACAAATCATGAAACATGGCTTAAAACACTGGATAAAGTTTTCTATTGCAAAATGTTAGCGTTTTCGCTAATTTTTGGGTACTTGTCTACCTAGGCACTTATTAATAAATAGTTGCCTATGCCTATAGGTATTTTGATTTCATTGTACCTTTTCAAGATTTGGAACGCAACGAAAATAAAACACCAACCTCTTATCTTGTGCAAAAAACAACGCAGGTTTCGTGTAAAATACGATCTTGTGCGGTTTTAGGTTTACTACTTTATTTATTCAAGCTGTTTTAAATCAGATCATATTTTAGTTTCACTATTCAGGCATATTCCAGAGCAATGTATTCGAGCAACAATTATATTTGATTTTGCAAATTCTGTCTCGCAAACTCATGGAAAATACCTTTACCCCAAAGCGAACCTATGCTGAAGGGATCAAAAGGTCTGTTTCAAAAAAAGAATGTAATAACAGCAGAAATAACCTCACGGAACATCATTTTACCTTCATGTTCGAATTCTCGGCGTTTTTATACATACTGTCTCAACAATACAATAATCCTTTATATGCTACTGTAAAAGTGAACTTTATGTGTGTTGTAATAAAAGGTTGAAAATGAAATGAAAGTGTAATCAAATTAAAATGAAAGTAGGGCAATTCCATGCTAGCCGCCTTGACCGGTTCGTAGCAAACTGCTACGGGCTACGGCGTAGCATTGTAGCGTCTATTATGTCGGCTTTAATTGCCCTGAAATTGTATGGAACTACGACTAACTGTAGCTATATTGATAAAGCTTGTTAAGGATAAATTGTAATAGTTTTCTATGGGGTTTAATCTATACAAGGAAACATTACTCGTATTTTTAAATCACTCTGCTTTCTCGTTTTTCCTAACCTTTATATAAGTAAATTAAAGCATTGCTCTGTCTTCTTATATTTACCTTTAATTCTGCTTCAATTAGCGCTATCACAAAATAAAACAAAGTAAGAATATTAAATTATTTTTATGGTTCCAAGAAACTCCAACCTTTGGGCAATTTATGTTAATAAATGCGGGTAGGTGTGTCACTTCCGATTTTATAAGTTGAAGTCGGTAAAAATTAACTGATTTGACCATATAAAACAATTCCTATTTGCACCATTTAAATGCGTTCTTCTAAGCTGTAGGGTTGTATTTTTTAACAACTTGTTCTAGGTACGAGTATACTTCGCCACTCAATCATCGTTATGTAAATGACAATTTGTTAAAAGTTGGCGTGGACTGACTAGTACGTACGTACGTGATGTTATTAAACTTAAGAAATCAAATAAATTATTAGGACGAATGGTGGCGCGTGAATAGCACTTTTTAAAGACCTCTTTTTTTCAATGTTGCTAAAATTTTTACTTTAATCCACCATGAATGATATACAACGTGTAAAACTCAAATGCGCAAGACCTGAAAATAGTTTGATCAGAATAACGAAGAGAATCAATTGTAATTTTTTTAATATAGTTCACATTTAAAAAATTAACATTAAAAATGGTGCCCTGTCTATTTATTATTAAGGCAAGCCATCACGTGCGCAAACCCGCCAAAATACTAAAACAAACAATTGTTGTCTTGTCGTTCAATGAGCGTAGAATGTCAGGTCAGCGCAGCGCCCGGTGATATAACTACCGACCGACTCCTCTCCTCGGCAGAGCGTCGTCTGCAACACCACAAAAAATCTCTGTAATTGGTTTTACAATATTTTTAACACTTACAGTGTCATATTTTATTCTTAAAAGATGAAATATGAAACCAAAAATTGCGCACGGGCGGGATTCGAACCAGCATCTTTCTGGCAATCCGATCTCTGTAATTATTTTATTTTCTCTGAGAATTAGGTCAATTGAATTAAAATCATTTGGGGTGTCTTGGGGTTTTGCGCATTTAACAAAACTTTTCTTTATAGTGTATTGTGTAGAAATTATAGTACTCTACATGCTTTTGTTCTGTATAAAAAATTCAGTAAATATTGTGGATGACTGACTACTAATGATTACCATAAATAAAAAGTGGCTTCCAGGCATTATAGGATTAATGGAAATGGAATTTTGCCAGATTACTGCAGTCCACGAATCTCAAATGATATTTGTCAATGTCAGCTTATTTTGGAACACTCCAGTGCTATCTTTGTCCGTGTAATTTTTTCTTCGTACACATGAAATGAAAGTGATAAAGATTTATTGCACTGGTCTTGAAAGGAAATCTGAAAAAAATGGCCGGGTATCATGGTGCCCTACAAAATTTTCTCAATCAGTTTTTCAATCCGGTAAAACTATTATAATCTTATCCAGTCTTTTTAAATAATATTGCTTCGTAAAAAATATTCTTGGATATAAAAGGAAAGGTCTAAAAGAGGTTTTTATACGTGGAAGGTAAAAAGGCAGCGAAGGTAAATACATTCGAATCGAATTGTAGTCTCAAGAGTCGGGCCATCAGCTCGCGATTCGAGATAACTCCATTGCCAGTGCTCGACAAATTCACTCTGTTCGGTACTGAGAACATACTGCTTTTTATGGATCCTCTGGTAACCATTTGAAACAAAATCCAACCTAATATCGAAAACGTTGAACTAGAGCTTGTCTAAGCTGAAATGACGCGCCGCCCCACTACTTAATTAGTTGATTTCGATGTGTGAGTGCAAATATGAATAACGACACTTCATCTGTGTGGGAAGTCAACTGCTCCGCGAATTAAGATCTGTATGCCTAAATCACAGTCGACTAGTTGAAGTGTGCTTGTGTGCGTTAATGCGATAGTCAGTGGGGCGCGTCATTTCAGTTTAGACAAGCTCTACAATTACTAGCGTATGGAACTGACACCACGAACAAATTTCGTGCGCCATGATTTGACGCCATTTGGCATCGAAAAAAAAAACAAACGGTTTCCAATTCGACATTAAAATTTCAAGGAATACATCACAATCTTGTCATCTACTTACTCATAAATTTTGCGACAAATTTTTTGCTTGGCATAGCTTCTCTATACGTAGTAATAACAACTCACTGATTGTAAAGGCGAAAGCGTGTTTTTTTCCGTGTTTTCGGTCGCACTGAATCAAATGAGTTTTAACATAAAGATATATTATGTAATGTATTCGGACCATGGATACTTATACCTGTTCATCTTCTCTTAATAATAATGTGTAATTTTTGTGTTTAAGGTGACTTAGTTATCCAGTCTACTGATTTAGCAATTTAACTAAATTCAATCAGTGTAAATTTCTATTCTAAGAGTATTCCACATGAGATACAAGTGGGTAATAAAGTTCAATTGTAAGCACTCCTCGTGAATGTAGGTAATACAATTTACGCGGAGTTTATTTCGGCTTTTCGAATAGATTCTATTTCGGTGTTGTAAGTGAATTAGGGAATTGGACCAAATTTCTAGAATATCCTTATGCTGCATCATCAGCCCTCTCTTGTGTATATATATCGATTCTGTGTAATAATTTGTTTTATTTCGATGTTATTATGAACATGCTTTCGTGATGTGATGAATTCCAAACATGTAAAAAACACACATGAAATAACTTTTATTGAAGAATTGAATAATTGTACTATACAGCCGAAAATTCGTACGCGGTACTTGTAATAAGACGTGTATTTATTTGTACAACAAATGAAGTGTACCATAAAAAGGACGCAGACGCGGCTACGGAGCTTGAGCGTGAGAACGTCGGCGGTGTGTTTAGCTAACCAAGCCCTGCTGTAAACTGACCCCGTTTCCGCATATAGTGTGTCTTACGAGATACGAGAAAGACGCCGGTCAGAAATAGAATACTACGCGAATTCCACTTTCTTAACGCTGTATACGCTGAAATTAAACATGATACTTTTTATAGATATCGTGATTTTCAAACGCGACTTGCAAAAAGAATCGTCTCGATATAGCTTCAGTTAGTAAATGTAGAGTCGCGAATAGAAACGTATCATTGGTTTTTATCAGATGGCCGTACGTTCTTACTTCGTAATAAATATTTATGTCGATAGATTTAGGTAGGTACTTACACATATGCATTGATAGTGTCATCATTCTAAAAGTATCTGTTTACTTGTAACAGATAATAAAGTATCCAGTTCTTCTGAAACATTGCACCGAAAAACCTGCATCGCTGCGGCTAAGGATTACCAACAGATCCCTGCAGAATATAAAAGCTAAGAATGGCTGGAACAACAATGCCAAAGACAGCTAGAGCTCAGGAACTTAGCGCAAATAAAGCAAGATGAATGAATTCTATGCTACTGATAAAAAATCTTTTTGCAGTTCAGTGAAATGAATATCATTCATCAACTTCATCAAAGTTTGCCCTCTAAAGCCGAACTATTCTGTATGTAATCCGTAACCTATGGGTTCAGCCATCGACCCTGTATCACGTACTTATCTTAGATGATTTTCTGTCAGGTCAGATTTGGTGAATGTGCATGAATTAAGTAAATGCAGTCGGGTAATTTTAAGTTTTTTCCTTTTTGTGTATGAGAGTATCTCACAATTGTCTTTGGCTTTAGAAGCAAATAAAGTCACCTCAAGCCTTCGAGGGCTAAGTGACATCTTACCGCGATGCTGAAAACGCTGCCTTGTCATCTTGTTTTGATAAACCAGTTTGTGGAATCGAGTTATCCCATCTTACGTTTATGTCAAATCCCTCGTGCGGTGTTCAACTCGGGAATATAATTAAACTGGCAGCACTATCGCAAATTGCGTCGTTTAATATCTAGGTCGCTAAGTAATAAGATGTCTCTTTAGGTTAAAGTATAATTTAGTTAGACAACTAAGATTTTAAATGTTAAATTCAATTTCACTTGCATATTTCGACGGGCCCTGCCAATGTGAGAGGTCTGGCGCAATTAATGGGTAGAATATATCCTGTCTTACTATCAACTGTGCTATCAAGATCCTGTCAATACCTAATTGGTCTGATGGATGATTATCCAGAAAAAAAAAAACATTTACCACCATTCAATCATACATTTCTGATTACATATTGTTTTATCAATCAATTAACCATAATATCGAAGTAAAAATATATTGAATCAACTAATATATATTTCTATGTTCTCCCATATTTCATTCATGCCCGGTTTTTTGGCAAGTCCATTTAACCTTTTAGTCACGTGCTCATCTCCCGTGGCCTGGTAGGTGTAGCGCCTCCAGTCACGTGTCCCATCGCACAATATCTATTGAGCATGCCCGATACAAAAGGCATCACACTCGGCATACGAAGTGCACAGATCGTCATGTCCTAGCGGCAATCAATTGTGTCACCTTGAGAGCGATATTCAATTATTCCGTAGTGGAATCCTTGGTCGATGTTCAGCTATTTATATAGGAGTAAACAAGTTCCGTTATTTAAAGGTTAAACTTGTTGAAGATGAAGATGAAAAATAGGTATGGTGAAGCACCATACCAATTTTTCAGTAAAGTGTAAATAAATATCTCGCATTTTAAATATCGGATAATCTGCCCGTCACAGAATATATAATAGTACTACATACAGAACGGCCACTCACCTCCCCTCCCTAGTCTGACTTACCTCACTATCGCGCCGGAATTAGGGATCTCATTAGGGGGTCGCCTAGCGGGCATGGCACGCGCATGTTTGCGACGTTAACGGAAGAACAAAGTTTTGTGTACGAGAGATGCCTACGTACTGTGCAGTGTACGGGTGTCTTTCATCCTCGAGAAATTACTCCGATACAAGCTTTTTTCGTTTCCCAAAAGATGAGAGACAGTAAGTAACTTCATACAAAATATGCTACCTTAACTAACCTATTTTAACTATTCAGTTACAATGAACAACTTTAAAAACGTTAGGTAAAGGTAACATTCCTTAGAATTATGTGTAGTTAAGAAATTATAATTGTAATATTTATGTGATCAGTGAAATTAGGTGTTTCTATGGTAGATACTATCTTTTTATTTCTCCACGATACCACGTGAATATGACATTACGAAAATGAGTGCTTGTTGCGATGTATACTAAATTAAAGTAAATTACGTTGTTTAGGTATATGTTTAATTAAGTGAAAAGAGCTATGACCGGTGTAACAGACTTTGTCAACCCTTATAGCACGCACACAAACGCAGCGTCTGTGCAACACGCCGTCTGTCAATGTATGGCCAGAATGAAAAGTTTCTTCCGAGTGTCCGGGGTGTGTGCCCGTAGTTTAGGTCTTGTCTTCTGCGACTCTAAAAAGGCATTCAGTACCCAGCAAATAGAAGCTTTACGTACCACAAAATGTAATGTTTACGAGCAATGTTGCGTGTTTGCCCTGGTCCTGGCTGGCTGCCTGATAAAATACTGTGTAATCGATCTGAAAGAGCATAGATACAGCAATGCCTCGGGTTATCAAAAGGGCGGATACGTATCGACGTCGTGACGGACGCGGTATTATATCGGCTTCCGAGCCGGCGGCGGCACCAGCAGTCCCGTGACTAATTCGCCCTTTCTCTAACCACGCAGCTCCCGTCGCATTACTGTCTAATTATGATGTCATAATATCATTTATTAATCTTTAACTCGTCAAGTATGTGTGAACGAGACACAATAGAAATTCCATTATTATGCGACTCCCGGCAGTCGTTTGATACCTGACTGATTAATATAAAATTGAATCGCAAAATTTGTTGGTAAGCGCAAAACTCAACAACGCCTCGACTAATTTGGCCAATTCTTTTTTTTGTTGTGTTTGTTATTATCAGGAGAAGGTTCTTATGAAAGAAATGTTTAAGTTACTTGCGCAGAAAATTAGAAAATGTAAGAACTTTGTTAGCGGGGCCAGGGGCAAAACAAAGTTCGCTGGTTCCGCTAGTAATTAATAAAATATATTAGAATTAATAAAAGTACCATATTTAAACTAAGACTAAAACAATCCGACCAATTTGAAGAGTACACCCCCATTAGTGAATGCTGTCAATGCTAAATGAATTAAAACATTTTTTGAAATTGGTCGGTTAATATGTTAGAACGGTTTAAAGCCTGGTAGTAAGTTTTGGAATAGGGTGTTTAAGTCTGCTAACCACCAACTAACGCCACCCATCATCGTTATCCTGGCGCTTGAGAGCTTCGAAGTCAAGTACCAAAGCACCTACCGCAAAACTGGCAAGTTCGTTGGCAACTTCTCAGCCTCAGCTCAGCCTCAGCTCAGCTAATCACTTTCTAAATGCCGTCTCCAGTATAATTTTTGTGCCAACCAGCGCACTACAAAGTTATCTTATCAAATAATAAGTTGCTTAATGAAGGGTCTCCGAAGACCAAAATGCTGAAAGTTTTACTAAAAGTTTACTAAAACTTCTGAAACGCTTTGTGGTGTACTTAATAATTCAGTCTCGAAATTTTTTAAACTAAAGCCACAAAACTTTATCGTAAATCTTTTCGCCAATATTTTTTCTATTGTTCAAAAGGTCTCCAAGATTGTTTGTTTTTTTTTTTTTTAGAGATTTCGCTAGAACGTATCCAATAGAAATGATATCTCCATCGATGGTTGGGTTCGTTGCCGTCTAAAGTTACCTTATACAATGTAATAATATTTTGTGTTTTAACTTTATTTCCTTCGCTTTGTCAAATTAGGTCGTGTGTCTTATTTGGGTATTTCAATTTCTTGTCGTATTTTCATTAAATATCAATCCCGGGTCCCGGGTTCGATTCCCGGGTCGGGCCAAAAATATGTACCTGGGTTTTTCTGTTCAAAAAATGTCAGGGAAGCCCGGAGTTTGGAAGTTGGCGGCGTTTCTTCACCCCCGTGCCTCGGAAAGCACGTTAAGCCGTTGGTCCTGCTGCGCCTGATCTCTCTCCGGGTGTGGCAGATAGCTGTCCCATCGGGCTATGAGAGTGAAAGGGATAGAGAGTGCACCTGTGTTTGCGCACACGCTTGTGCACTATAATTCCCGCGCAGTTGGTTAGTCGTTGTGACTGTTCACTGTAGTCGAAATCGGCTAGGGGGACTGTTAAATATCAATCGACTATTTATTCGGGCGATATGTTATAATTCCTGGATATCATCACATTACTTTTATGTGCCGCCTATTGACCTAATAATTAACTTTGTTAGGTAATGAATGAGGTTAATAGGTTTTTCATGTGATATAAACTTTATCGACTAATCAACATCAACTGGGTCCTAATTAAAAATAACATTTTGCATGGAGCTTAATCACGCGTATACAGTGGATAACATCACATATGTGTACATTGTTCTAAATCCCAAAGCGCAAATCCGAAAGTATCAAAGCGCTGGTGTTATGTACACATCATAGAAAGTACTTTTACCGTGTGGTACCACGCTACCCAGACCAGAGACAGTGAATTTCAGAAAACCCTGCCCAGGGATCCGAATCCCGAAAGTCAGATGAAGACACGGCAAATAATGTGTGCATGCTACTCTTCTACCACCGAGGGTTGTCAAATAGCATTCTGGTATCCATAGGGACATGTGGTGATATATGTTTGTCACCTAGAAAGCCTGCATGCGAGAAATTTATCAGTCAGGCGTGCGAGCCCCACACCCGCCGATAACGTGGATTGATCCGCGGCGAATTTGCGCGTGTGATTTGTGTAAACAGATTTATCCTTCCCGGCTGTCGAATATTTCATAAATACCTATTTACCTTGCTTTCTCGCCATCTAAATCAGACTATTTTCGTACACGATCGAACCTTACCATTTCTCGATTTACTTGTCGCTTCTTTGCCCTTTCCTTAAGACTATTTACAGCGACGTAATCTCCTGAGTATAAAAAAACTCTCCCAAACGAAATTAAATACGAAACTTTTCTTAAAATGTGACTCATTCACAGGTTTGGTTTTATGGAAAGCTTATCCGAGCTTAAGTTGGACTTAGCCTTACAAAGGCTGGCAGTGTTGGCGTAAGTGCATTGTTGGTTTCCTTTTATACGCTCGAAATTACACAGCACATCAAACGGCGTACGGAGTATGAATCCACTTAGCGATATAACAGTTTTTATAGACGCCGTAACATTATTATGACGATATCACAAAGAGTGAGATTAAATTCTGAGCAACGCGAAACGTTACACGGCGCCTCTAATTCCTACAATAGGATTATGGTACACAAATATCTCTTCCAACTTCAGAGTCTATTCAAATCTTATTCATCGTGAATTTGAAAAAGAACTTATATATTATCTTGTACTCTCTTTGATCCTTTCATTTACCGCTGAACAGTTATGCTTTACTATATTATTACTTTCTCATTCAACCTTTAAGGTAAATAGGTCGTTACTTCATGGACTTTCATGTAATTTCCTCTGGACAAAATCTTTGCCTAAGATTCCGATAGATTGTATAAGAAATACAAATAATAATTTCTGTGAATTATGTAATGGCGAATACATTTTGTTAGCGAGCTACGAAATCTCTGTTGTCAAAGCAAACAAAGCGCGCTTATGTGACTATTTGCGCAGTAATAAATAATAACATTTTGCACTCGGGCAGTATTTTAACATTTATTTGACTCGCCACGGCTCTCGGTTCTGAATAAGCCGTTAATACGAAGCGGTCATAAAACAGAGATTGCTCGCCCTAGCCGTGTAACTCCTCCTATGCAATATTGTGTTTTACAACTTCCTCTTATTTATATCGACGATGACAGTACTCTAGGCCGTGACGTCTTTCTGGGTAGAGCAATGAACGTCCTACTTTATGCTGGTTCATGGAATTATGTCAAAACGTCTTAGGCATTTAAGATGACTGTGAACTGAGACCTACTAAACTGACTAAGAAAAATCAACAACCCAGAGACACAGATAATTTGTCGTGACATAATTAAATGCGGAAAAATGATGAGGGTACTATTATAGTCACCGCAACACGAGTATAATACATATACATAGTTACTAATCGACATCAGATTTGAGCGAAAGAGCAAAGGTTGGTCGTGAAATATTTTTGAAAATTAGAGATATGAGTGCTTATTTATTATATCTTATTTCCAGTTAGAGTCTGAGTATGAGTACTCGTATAGCCAATGATAATCCTTTTTTTACGGAAGATTGTTGCTTTCATGTATTTTCTTTCAATTGTTTCCAGTTTTAAAACGGAAAACAAACACGATGATCCGTGAAAAGCGTTCGGTACAAGTGTTCATTTTAGACGTTTAATTTCCTCGCCACTACGAGTATACCCCGTGTCGACACGGCTCGTGACCTCAGCTGAGTGCAGACACCACTCGTGACACTTTACTACACTACGTGTAAAGTTAACCACACGTACTTGGGTGGGTAACTGGGTCCTAGCTCCGGGTCGAGTGAGTTGACCTTTGACTAAAAGAAAACTTTTCAATTGTAATTTGGAAAGGGTCGTTAGAAAAATATTGTGGAAATAGCTTCGTGACAAAATCCGATTTTTCGCGTTCTGTAAAAGACATTCAGTTATATTAATTTATCACAAGTTTGTAATGAAGTCTGATAACGAACTCAATCTCTTCAATATTAAAAAAAAAAAATGCAAATTGCAAACAGGGAAAAGCTGCGCTTATTAGCGAACAGCATAAACATAAGTGTGGCAGTTCGTCCAAAATGCAAATCTAGTGGAACTGTTTTAGTGTAACGCACCGATATTATTCATCAGGCGGTTGATCACATATGCATGAGGAGGGCGGGTGTGGTCGCTCGTTACCGCGGGATGGCCCTCCAGGCACTCGTGCTCGTTCGCGGCCGGAGCATCCTCGACCCTGCTTACTGGCTTGCTGATAAACAGATTTATCACGAGACTATCTTCCCCTTTTTAATGCCACTTCTGTCGTAAAAACTATATTGCGACTAATTTGAAATGGAACCTGTAAGTCTATCTATGGCTCATAAAGCCTGACACAAAGGTCGTACGAAGTAAGGATTTAAAGTCACCCTTCGTTTTCAATTTATGACAATGACGGTGTCATTTCCCAGCGGTCTTCTAAACGAAAAGGATACAGCAAGTTATTCTGAACGCAGTAAAAGCTAGTCTATTTTTTTATTTACTCTTAGGCCTCACAACGCTAAAATTTCGCACGGTGCCTATTGATTTTGTTATCCAACACCGGCTTAACTAAAACATGTGGGATGCAAATTGCAAACACGACGGCCCGATATGATCCGATTACGAAGTTATGACTGACTGCGGCAACACCTCGGATAATATCTCTGTGCTGAATAAAATTATATGTTCTGTTCTTTATCTAAGTTGTATGTACGCATATGAACAAAATTATAGCCTTTGCTTAATGGATTATACGTTAACGACGTCAACAGACCATGCTGAAATGAAAGCAAATAACACCCATAAACTACTGAAATACAATTAATTATTGCATTCTTCTTCCGACTATTATTTCCACATCTATGTTATATCTTTTCGATGGATTCCATTTCTTATTCCGGTGTTACAAAGTACAGGATGCTCTTTTGAGTTTGAGCTCCGCTACGGCAAAGTAATATCTGGTGAATTCTATTTGAATTATTTTTATCAAGTTCTCTTTGTTGTTTTGAGTGTTTCGTATACACTGCATTTTAAATCTGAGGCCAGAGGAAGTATTGTTTTATGTATGGGTTTTTGTTTTTATAACCTGTTGCCTGGTATGGGAAGCGCGCATGCTGTTATTGCCTCTTTTGGCCAACAACACTTTATAAGCTTCCTTATCCAAAAGGTAGCAAGCGACTCAATTGTTACAGACTTACACTGTCACCTCTGTCTGACTAATTCAATTAAACTGTTCACGAATACAAGTAGTATTGGTGACTTTCACTAACAAGCTGTTGTACCTGTCTGAAGTGTCGACCCTTTGATCCAATCCATTCAAATATGAACAAAGCCTGCCTTTCCTTTCATTGTTCAGAGTTCCACATCCATAGGGAAATTATATTAATTAAGCTTATTGCCCAATTTGTAGAATAATACAACGGTACCGTATGTGGTCGTATTAATTCAAAGTTATAGTAACGTTTAATTAATGTGTATTACCAGCCTATATCAATATCAGGACAATGAAAGTAATTATTCTAGCGACGATTTGAATTTAGAAATTTCTTAATTATTTTATTTTTCGCAATTAATTTCCACAGTAATCTCCTCGACGCTAAAGAGGACGACGGTTGAGCAGTACATTTTAATTGTCTCATTTAATGTAAAATTGTTCTTAACTACATTTTGTTTGTAAAAAGATTCAATTAAAACTCCCAGCTTCTATTTACTCATTACTGACTAACTTAGTGCCTGGAGAAAAAGACAGTTGGTACTAAATTGTAAGAGCAAGCTAAAAGTAAGTTGGAAATACTTGGTGATCCGATTAAAGCTCAGAGATGAAGATATTTGGTAAGGGATCTTAAACACCTTACAGTTCCTCTATTTTTGTTCACTTCAGAGTTCTGAATGAGTATTTTTCGAAAAGCTATTACATTTTCATCTATTTTTATGTGTACTGGTATCCAAGTGCCTGTCGTTTCATGAATATAATGTAATGGTTTAGTACGGTCGATAGAGGTACATAATCCCACTTTAACTTGATGAAGGCTTCGCGCTCTAGTGTCACAAGACCGAAACTCACTCGAAACACAATCAAATCGTGCGACTCTACAAATAAGCTCTCCGTAGATTCGCGGAGACCCTTAATTGTGTGGAATATTGACATAATTACGCGCCAATGACGCTTTGTTTGCGATCAAGGCTCCGAAGAGAGGAAGTGTTGTTTATTGAATACGCCCCTGTCGCCCCCTCTCCCCTACCTTCCTTCGACTTGTCCGGAATCCTTGATGGATGGGTGCGCGGTAATATTATTTTCTTGGTTCTATTAAAAACCGTGCCGACGCCATAGCTCGGTGATTTTGTTCCCCCTGACTTCGTCTTTTGTTTCCGCGAACGGTTGCAAACTTGAAATAAATCCTCTCCCCTGTGTGTCAATCGCTCCTGAGTTGGTATGAATTTAATATAGGCCTGTTTCGTAAAACAGTTCAAGAGTGAATGATACTTATCCCAATTTTATGAAAAGAGAATAAAAATAAAAAGTCCTACAATGCAAAACCCACGCGTATAAAAGGCTTGGACTATGTAAATAAGCAAATCTGAAATAATTTCTGCAAGAATGATGCGGAGCTATAAACTAAAACTGTTATCTAACAACACAGGCACAAGCTGCGTTATATTGCGTAGAACCGCAACTGAAGCCAGCTCTGAATTTTGCGTTTTTACTCCGCCGCGCGCGCCGAATATCGGCAGTTTAGTTTCGGCCGCGCAATAATCCCGCATTATGCTCGTAAACACTGGTAATGAACGGCAAACATCATGAACATAGTGCTGTTTACTGTTCGCTGTGTTTCTAGTACATATCACTAATTCAGCTCTCTCTACCGCAGTAATGCGATTTCGCTGTCTTATTTTCGTCTGCAACCTTTTGGCCGTTCTCACGCGAGAATGCAATAAGGGATTAAACGTTTCAACATCGATGTACGTTTGCGGCATGATTTTAGCTTAGCACGAGTCATGCACGACGGCCATTTTCGAATTGCTAGTCTCCTAAAATATAACGTAGGAGGAGAGACGTTAGAGATGATAGACGTTTCTCGAGTAATGGTCTGGCAATTTGTGCCGCGTTTGGGTCCCGAGAACGGATCGGGAAGGTTAACGCATGCGAGCGGGCGTGTCATATTTGAAACTAGCTTTTGCCCGCGACTTCGTCCGCGTGGAATAGTGACTTCTTTCTCCCGTTTTTTACACATTTACCACTATATCTTTGCTCCTATTGGTCGTAGCGTGATGTTATATAGCCTATAGCCTTCCTCGATAACTGGACTATCCAACACAAAAAGAATTATTCAATTCGAACCAGTAGTTTCGGAGATTAGCGCGTTCAAACAAACAAACTCTTCAGCTTTATAATATTTATTTGAAATTTGCCTCGCTTATACCCACAGGATGCATCATTCCGCGTTTTATCTCCGAACGGGTGATCGATGTGATAGCCTGCCATAGGTACTCACTTTATTGTTAACCGATAAAAAGATTATACTTCCCCTGCGATTAGATTGTAAGGTTTTTAATCCAATCGATAGTTAAGTATTATTGCTCGATCTGAGTCTAGATGTATAATTTGTTCCTTATTTTGATTACCTTAGTAAAGATTTTGTTATGTATACGCAACGGTATTATTTAATAAATCAAAATATCCAAATATTTAGCTCTAAAAAACACTTTACCGAGATCAGTCTTACGAAGATATTTTGCAGTGAATTAATAGGATTATAAATTTCCTTATAACTTACTTGGAATAATTAACGTTGATGATCCTTTTCTGTTTATTAAATTTTCTCCTAAATTGTTTTCCTTGAACCGTCTTATTTACTTTATGATATTAAGATGATTGACCTTTTCATCTATCATGTTGTTTACTGTTTTTTTATATACATTTTTAAGCTAAGGATAGCTGACATGTATCTTTAAGTAGGTAAAAGCATTTTTCTCTTACATTATTCAATTACCAGCTAATCGATCAATTCGAAATGTATTAAATTTTCGTCGAGTGCAAATTGCGGAGAGCGAGTGGTTGGAAAAGCCCACATTTTGTACATTTCGCCCGTCGCTGCGGGCGGCTTTACAGATTTATTCTTGTTTTTGATGCCATTCGTTTGAGAGAGTCCAACCAAAAGCCGAGGGTAATGATGGGTTAAGAATCAAACCTACGACTGAGAACTTTTTGTATAGATAACGTTTAGTCGTAACTGTAATCTTTAATGTAGACATTATTTTCGTAAAGAAATTCCATTGTTTTATTACAGAAACATGACCGAAACACAGTTCCCGAGTGTTAAACAATTTCATTATTGTGATAGCTTTTAAAACGCTACACGAAAAGGGAAAAGATTTTCCTTGTTGTGTTGAACTGAACATCCAACAAAGTCGACTCGTAAATTCACGTTTACGGCGCGTCACGTGAATTTGCAATAAGGCTTACTACGAAACAGAATCGTTGTGTGTATGGTTTAACCTAAACAGCATTAAATGTTTTATGATACAGAGAAAAATCTTTAGATCTTTTCGCATGACGACACCAATAATGGACAGTAGGTATCTGTTATGGCCAAAATTTCACTTTGTGGCCATCTCGGAACTAAATGACTGATTGTTAAAATGTTGGTTACTTAACCACCGTAGTGATCAGAATTATTATGCTAGTCATAAAATAAGTTCAAAATAGTTGATAAAAGAAGTAAAAAAAAATAATTGTACGCAATAACAGTGGTGCTATGTATATCCTGTATTGTACCTAATGTCACCCTACTTTGTTTAAAAAAACATTTAGACAACATAATATGTCTTGTATTTTTAACTTAACATGGTTATTGTAATAATGAAATGCTAGAAGAATAAACTACAAAGAAATATCGTTTTTATCGTTACAATATCGTTAACGGTCTCATCGTAATCTCCCGCATTTTCTACTACACACACTTATTGCTCACTGGATACGGAATCGGAATTCGATATTATGCCAATAGGATATATGGTCCTACTGACCCTAACATGAAATAATTGTATTCTAAGAAACATTAAAATTAATTTACTGTGTGTGTGTACATTTACATACACGCGAGTGGTTAAAACTTTTATCATGTTTTTCATCGGTTTATTTATCCTCACTGCGTGACCCATTATCTTATTTTGTGGCAAAATGAACTTAATTGTCAACGCTACGAGTATACCTAAGTGAAAAAGTGACTATTTCATTGTTACAAATAAAACATCGATGTGAACCAATCATTCTGATATACTAATCTTCAATAATTTTATGAATGACTTCAATACTACATGTTCAGCAGTTTATTTTTTATCAATACTACATAAAATAAGTCGTGATAGTTACATTACTTAAATAACTAACTATTAATACTAACAAAAATTAGTACACATTTCAAACTCAACTAACGTATCAAAAGTTTCCGTATTTCGTCGGCAAAAGTTTGGAACGTGGCTAGTTTGTAAATGCAATCGTTTCTCGTTGTTTTTTATTGGAAACAAGCAAAAAGTAATAAATGAAATGAAAATGAAATGAAATGAAATTTATTTGCCTAAAACACGGTTTTACATAGGTGGTCTTAAAAGTAATTTAACGTACACATGTTTTACCATGGTGTGGCATGCAAATTTTTCGTTTATAATATTTCTCCACTAACTTAATCGAATTACATCACAAAAATAAAGATTTATGTCATGCTACTAATTATAAGACTTAATTACAGATTAAAAGTGTTTACTAAAATACAAGGTCCTTCTAAATACAATGTCAAAATTTTTTAATAACGAAAATCGATAAATATCTGTCAGACTATCAAAAATAATTAAACATCAAAAGTCAAAATTTATTATTGAAAATGTCAGTTATCTTGTAGAAGTTTTTGTTTCTAAGCCATTCTATAAGTTTGCGTCTAAATAAAATATTTGGCAATGAAATTATGTCCTTTGGAATGGCATTAAAAACCCTAACACACATTACGTTGCATTGTTTTTGATAGTGAACCAATCTTGGGTTACTTGTATAAACTAATCGATTCTGATTTCTTAAATTTCTATTGTGCATATGCATTCCTTTCTGAAAAAGGTGGAGGTTAAATTTAACAAATGTTGCCACCTCAAGAATATACATGCACGGCAGAGGCAATATTTGCAACGTTTTAAAAATTGTCTTACAGGACTGCCGGGGAGAGAGTCCGCAAATCGCCCTTACACATTTTTTCTGTATTTTAAACAGGCCACCCGAAGCCGTAGAATTTCCCCAAACTATAAGTCCATACCTCAGTAGCGAAGCGACATAACCATGATACGCTGCGAGTGAAGTCTGTAGGGCAGACGTGTATCGTAGCCTCCTCAAAACGAAAACATATCTATTTAATTTAGATTTTAATGTGTCTATTTGTTGCTTCCAGTTACACTGATCGTCAATTTCTATACCCAAAAACTTTGTATGATCTACTTCTTGAATCGTCAGTCCATTGTATTGAATATTAAGGTTCATTTTTATATGTCTGTTTGTACCGAATTGTATAAAATTAGTTTTATTAAGATTAACAGTCAAATTATTTTTATCAAGCCATGTTATTATTTTTCTAATTGTGTCATTTATGTCCGCTTCATACAGCAATATATTATTTTCAAAAGGGATGATTACCGATACGTCATCAGCAAATAAAATGCATTTGTGATTTGTTGCTTCAGGGAGGTCATTTATGTAGAGCAAAAATAATAACGGACCAAGGATACTTCCTTGTGGAACACCGCAGGAATTTGTTAAAAACTCAGATCTACTATATGTCAAGGATTTATTTTTATTAATGTTTGCAATTTCTACAGCCTGTTTCCTGTTGTGTAGGTAAGAAGCCAGCCAATTATATGCTAAGCCTCTTATTCCCATGTTTTCGAGTGAATATTGATGTTCATCGATGGTATTGTTACACGCTCGATCAAATTGATATGTATTCGAGCTTTATCCAACAAAAGAAAGGAAAGCGATTTTGTTGTGGAAAAATACTGGTGATAATATTGATAGTAAAGTGGGCAGCGAATTAGGCAAAGTGTACGTAGACGGAAAACTTCAATCAAGGCTGGGCGCTGGGCGGGCGGCGCTCAATCTGAGGAAATGAGATATAAATGGGAGAGTAAATAAGCTGGGATGTCGGTCGCTATGGTCCGATCGGTTTGTGCGGCCATGCGTATCGTTTCTGAATAAAATAGTTCCGAGATGTTTTAAATATTTAGCACAGTACAGCATTCTCATTGAACTCATGATAAAAATACGATTAAAATTGGCTGTGCTACGTAGAAATAGAGCATGTAAAATATATCTAGTACATAATTATAATAGAAAAAAAAGGTATATTTCTTAGTAAGGAGCGCTAAACACTACACCAGACGTGTCACTGTCAAATGTAAATTTCATTACATGATAATAATACAACACATTAGCCCGAAGAGATTGCTCTCATATCAGTGTTCATAGTCATAGCACAAGGACTGGATGGACGGAAATCCGATTACAGTCCCCTGCCATACACGACTCCAACCAGAACCAGATAGAATGATCTAATTTTGGGACGCATCGCGTTTGGAAATGAAAAAATAATAATGTTACAGTTTTGAGAATAGTGTTATTATTCAGGTAGGCGAATAGAAAAGGCATATTATTACATATACATATCTGAGGTTAGGAAATATGCTTAAGAAGTGATGTATTCGTTCAGTCATCTATACATATGTTTAATGTACCAAATTTTTCTATGTGAATTCTTTAGTTACATCCGTAATTGCATCGTACAACTCTACTTACTACATCTATACTTCTATACTATAATATTATAAAGCTGAAGAGTTTGTTTGTTTGTTTGTTTGAACGCGCTAATCTCCGAAACTACTGGTTCGAATTGAATATTTCTTTTTGTGTTGGATAGTCCAGTTATCGAGGAAGGCTATAGGCTATATAACATCACGCTACGACCAATAGGAGCAAAGATATAGTGGTAAATGTGTAAAAAACGGGAGAAAGAAGTCACTATTCCACGCGGACGAAGTCGCGGGCAAAAGCTAGTATTATAATAAAGTTGTAATTTTCGTTCAACCTTACTATCGTTCCAAGCAATATTGTAACGTAATTAAAATGTTCCAGCGATGCTATTCGCGTGGAATGTCCCTCCCGGTTCCATAGTTATGGTGTCCGAAGGCCGTGTAGGAAGGAAAATGCGATTACCCGTCCCCTGTCACCGAGTCCGCGCCACGGAACTCGCCAATTATTGTGTGTCCGCTCGCATCAGCCTATACGTCGCCTAGCGACGCGGTATAATCATTACTTTTCGAATTATTGTTGGTACATTACACTTGTCTTTACTAATATTATAAAGCTGAAGAGTTTGTTTGTTTGAACGCGCTAATATCAAAAACTAATGAACCGATAAAAAAAAAACTTTTGTGTTGGATAGTATATTTATCGGGGATGGCTTTAGGCTATAAAATATCACGTTGCGACGGGAGGGGAGGGAGTAAACTTATAACGCGCGGACGCAGTAGCGGGGGACGGCTAGTGTGTGATAGATATGCGATATAACTAACATAGAGAACACTTAGACGCTCATAATAATCTACTGGCTGCAGCATCCAGAAAATATTAATTAATGTTTTGGTTTGATGTTGTATACAAGCGATTTCGGTTGATTGTTCATATCCATGATGACCTTACTTTAAGTAAGTTACTAGCTTCAAGCTTTACACACGCTTCAAGCACAGAGTTTGTTACTAATGAGACCTACATTTAAAATGTTGACTCGCGAGTGTAGGTGTTACTAAATGGACTCAAGAGGCATAATCGGATTACGGACAGCCTCTGTCAATGACTGGAAATCCGACTAGAGAACATTTTACTCGCAAGACATCGTGACGTTTATTAGTTCTATAGAGAAGAAATTGATATCAAAGTCTATTCTTTTCCAAAATAACTCAATTTTTATCGTAAACGTTTAAAAAACATGCTTAAATTCTCCCCCAATACTATACCAATGGATTCTCTCGGAAAATACACTGTCTGTTTATAAAGTCATTCATGGGCTCCTAGCTATTCGCCTGCGGCGCAGACATATTATGTCTGCTGTCAAAAAACCGGAACTGCGGACAAGACATAATATGTTCGCTTTTCTGTGTTATCGAATTCCCGCCGCAGTCAACGGTTCCCGCGTACGCAAGTAGCGTCAGAATGATACAGAGCACTGCGAGATAAACAAGGAAGGCATGATTAGCAACAGCAGACCGCCCGCCATAGAAATATTTTTTTTAATAATTTTTTTAACTCAGACATTTTGGCGGGTAATTTGATGTCAAGCAAAAATGTGCTTTATTTACTATACCTTAGAGTTTGAATGTAAACTGTCAAAATTAAATCGATCCGGTAACTTGAGCAAAACATTGTAAGTATTACAAAGACGCAGCTGTTTCTACTTGAATACAACGAGCTAGCTTGTGTTTCGAGGAACTCATCGACATAAATTACGCACACATGCCACTTGGCGTTCGCTTATCGCTCTTGTTTTTGTAACCGGAGTCGTCAAGGGCCATTAAAGTGGGAGGGGCGTGTCGCAGTTGACGTCACTCGGAATTCAAGATGGCCGCAGGCGAATAGCTAGGGGGTTTCCCTGCAAAATTGTAAGTACATTACACGTCTACTCGGAAATGCGGGCACGGGCGAAATTATACGTTTGTGTTAGGGATTGTGAGAGTAACGTGTATTCTGGTAACACTCTGCCGTATCAATTTCGGGCATGAAAAATATATTGGCACAGTTGGCTCGCTGAGGAATTATCGCTCTTACATAACTAGATGTACAGTTAAGCCCAAAAATCTATATCGAAGTCGACACCTCTTAAGTACATAGGTACCAACTCCATTATTACAAGGGTTATATGAGAGAGAAAGGCTGCGTAACGAGTAGTCTTCAAAGTGTTTCTTTGAGACTTGACTGTGAGGCTGAGGTATGTCTGAGCGCACAAGAGTTTATATAAGAATGTTACCATAGCGTCTATTTTTATTGGTGTTTGGGCCCTTTTTTCGCCAGCTCGATGCGATTCAGTGTTGCGTCACTATCAAAAGATTTATTATTTAAAGCGCTCTGCAACTACATCTATCACTTGCGTTCTATCATGAGTGCTTCCCATCAACTGCCATCGGATACGTAGCGGGTAGAGTCACCAGATAGTTGGATAGATATTCACTACGCATTTAGTTGTATCAGTCAATAAATTCAGTAACTACACGCCATTCTGACATTGTATATAGTTCAATACGCGTTTGTGTTGGCATTTCCAAAGTGATACTACTGGCTTTTATATCAATTAATCAAAAAAATATCTGTTATTCCATATATTCTTCTTTTCTTGCGTAGATTACAAGAGATGAAGAGACCACCACCAAGTTTGATTTACTATGCATTACGAAAATGAGCTATATTTTTGAATCACTTTTGTCGATGTTTCGTGTTTGTTGTTTGATTTTCGAACCAAAAAAGTCTGCGTTTACCAGTTTACCTTTCTTCATCCGTCTATGTTCATTGTATTAATAGTGTATGTTTGTTTGTTGCAGGGCGGTGCGGGTGCGCAGCGATCTGTGCCGGTAGCGCGCACCCTGGAGCCCTACAGAGGCCCGCGTTAGTACACTCGTTGTTTTACATTCTTGTCACCTAGGATTAGTTAACATTTGCTGTAATCCTCTGCTGATATACCTCAGACGAAAGTCTCTGTACATAGCGCAGTGTTCCTAAAGTTAAACTTCTAAGTCTTCTGACAGTTGCAACCTCGTGGTATCTGCCATGTATGGTAGACGGCAGTTTATTAAAAGTCTGTCCAATGCGAAAAATCGCGCATGCGATAGTCACAAGGCATGGAAGTCTAGACTTAACTTTCCTGTTATTATTGACGGGGATAACAATGTGTCATAAACAGATTTAGTTAGAAATTGTGATGTATACTATAATAATATGTATTTGAAAGAAGTCACTCTAATTCGAAACAATCAATTTCCCCTTTTCGATTATATCAAATTCTGCTTATCATTTCTTCTATTTATTGTTTGATGCCTCCCAAGCTGAGTCACTGTCATTATTATCAATAATATTACAAACAGAGGAAGTCACAATAATTTGCTTAACGATTCCAATGGATAGATATCTTTATGTGACCAAAGATATGTAGATATGTGTAGGCTTGACGAATTGGTCACTTGTAGCTCGAGTCATGGCAATAGGTGTCGCCGATAAAATGTGTGGCATGCTCCAAACATTTGCTTTCTTCAGTCACGCGCCTGCCATCGCCCCTCGCAAGTTAATGTTTCTGTCGAGGCCGGCGTATTATTCAGTTTAGTCCCCGTTTTAGCGAGGAAAAAGAACTTTATAACTATACACACGTCCGCTGCAAAATCTAATAACGGCTTATTGCCTTTCAGTAAACACAAGATTCAGTAAATTTTCCCCCACTTTTTACAAGTTGGTATGTTGATTATGTATTTCCATTTTATGGCATTTGTCTAGCATTTCGATTCAATGTATACCTTCATTGAAATGCAAGACAAATACCATAAAAGCATGCGTTGATGAGGCATAATGTATTTATAGACTAGTCTATTTTAATTATTTATTTCACTGGAGCAATTTGTATTCCCTTGATATGATCTTTAAACTGAACTACTTAACTTTACGCCTGTAGGCGTTCACTGTCCCGGAACGTGTTAATATTCACGAAGAGAACCAGGAAATTGTACCACAATGTTAATGATGACGAATTAGCACATGTTCGATTTGATTGTTTAAGTTATTGTAGTTCAGTGGACAACAAATATAAGTATAAATTGGTGCCTAAATAAATTTATGAATCCTTAAGCCCAATTGGGTTTTCCCAAAGATATTATGAGCTTAGATCGGATAATCGGATACATCTTCTACTATATAAAAATAAGTCGGGTTTTCCGTCCTGACGCTATTACTCCAGAACGCACGAACCGATTTCTACGGTTTTGCATTCGTTGGAAAGGTCTCGGGCTCCGTGAGGTTTATAGCAAAGAAAATTCCCATAAAACGGGGCTGGGGCGGGACGGGGCTGGGGGCGAAACGAAGTTCGCTGGGACCGCTAGTTTTATGTAAAGTTAGGATGTAGCTATTGTGGAAATCTCTTTTATATGTAATATTGAGATTCAGAAATCCCAATTTATCATTAATGACGGTTGCCCTGGTACATTAATAAGTATTATTATTTTTTTTGTGCAGGTTTTTGATGAAGCGTTTTACTAACTTTATGAAATTGTGACCTCTAAATTATCAGGCATTCACATAATATTTTTATGGGGTGTTAAAATTTAACTTAAAGTAAATAAACATCCGATTAGTACGAACATCCGTAACCCCAAAATTCCAAGAACTTACACCCAATTAGTTCTAAAGTAAACATGTATCCGATCTCTAGTCATGTGTGAGTCCTCTAACGTAAAGGCTTTGTTGCAGTAGTGCGGAGGCCGCGCCGGCAGGATGGACGACGCCGGGAGCAACAAGCAGCGGCAGGCGACAAGAGTCTTCAAGAAAAGCTCACCCAATGGCAAGGTAAATATCATTTTCCGATTTTAGTGATACCATTAAAAAACTTCATTTTTCTGCTCGAACCAGGGGCTGTAGATAACATTGTTTCGCAAAGAATCGACTAAGGATTTGGTCATCGTTCTGAATTTCGTACAAAAATTGATAGCTTACCTCGTAGTTTAGAAAAGGCTATGTCATCTCTGCCTCTGGGACCTCTCGGACAGAGACCAGCGAACAGACTACATCTTCAAAGCAAATAAGCGGACTTATTTTAATAATAATTTTTTACTTATCATATTTAAAAGAAAAATGACCCAAACAAGAAAATAAAGATCAGAGATCAAAGATTTAACTTTGATATAATAATTTCCTGTCCAAATTCACAGGAAACACTTCATGTTTTTCTTTTGACAGGTTCATTATTAATTCAGGGAGTACATATATATTTCTGAAATCGTTCTCTATGAATGCCTTCGAAAACAAAAATAGCGTGCAATTTACTTTCCTGCCGACAACAGCGTTTACACGGCTACTATTTCGATTACATTACATTTATGGCTTTGCCACGCACGCAAATACCTTTGGGCATGATGCCGTAGACAACACGCCACTTGTTTATTGTCTGAATTCTAAAATTGGCTTAGTTATTGTCAGCTCTTAGACAAATTGGGTTCTATTTCATTTAGGCCTGTCAGGAAAGTATCGATCAAATCATCGCTTGTGGGCTGTTGTAAACAGATAAAGGAATACCAACTACGAGACCGAACAGCAATCGTAAATACCATATTTAATATAGATATAATAATGTAGAGCCGTTGAATTCTAAAAAAATATTGTGAGAATTAAGATATCTGATTTATGATGAGGATGAAGTATCTGAATAAACGTAGTGTATAGATGACTCAAATTATATATTCGATGTTGTTTATTTTACAGATAACAGTATATTTAGGGAAGAGGGACTTCGTAGACCACATAACACATGTAGACCCGATTGGTAAGTAATACAAACAATTTTATTCCGGTAAAAAAAAATGACTACTTTTCGTCCAATGGATCCAATAATATTGATTCTCTCTGAACGTAGGGCAAATGTTTTTGTAGGCTTCGATAAAGTACCGGCCAATTTAAAAACAAAATTGTTTCTTTAAAGGAATTCTACGCCATTAAAAATAGTCGGGCGAGTATTTGAATAAACAGGCCGAAGTTATGCTAGGGCACGCTCCGCGAATGCCGCCGTGAGCCGCGGTAATCCACTTTTTATCGCGAGTAGCTGTCAACTGTCTTTGCTCTTTGTGATACTTTGATCTCCACTGAATTTATCAATTCCCGCGCCCCCTGACTTTTATCGTTGTAAGATTACATGATAATCAAGAGAGGTTAGCGGATGACCCCGGTGGAATCAATTGAACAAATTGATTGTGTGAAGTTTGATACCTATGTTGTAATATCATCAGTCTAAAGACATTGTTTTCTTTCAATCATGAGATTTGCTTTTGCGATTTGCATTGAATGCTAGCGCCTCCCTGTCAATGTCATATATCGGCCAGAAGATCCTTTTCGCACTGTAAGCTGCTATGACGGAACTGAATGAATGATTGTAGCTGTTGTATGTTAATTTTATTCCCCTCTATTCCAGACGGAGTAGTGCTCATCGACCCCGAGTATGTGAAAGAGCGGAAGGTGTTTGGCCACGTGCTGGCCGCGTTTAGGTACGGCCGGGAAGACCTCGACGTGCTCGGGCTCACCTTCAGAAAGGATCTGTACCTGGCCGCCGAACAGGTAACCAAGAAAACGGTGGGGACCAATACGTAGTGAGATCAGTTTAGGCATGTGATGTGAGTGAGGGGGTGTCTGTGTGGTGGTGGTGAAATAGGAGTCTCAAGCCGTCAAGCCGCTACAGATCTGAACAAAGCAGTAATAAAGGTGCCTATTCACTTAGAAATATATATTAATATCCCGAGATATAATACATCGATATCGCTCACCATAGTTTACAATGGAACAACGCTTATCATTAAGAAATATATATTTTTTATATCCCGAGCTATAATATGTTTTGGAGCGCATCGAGAAAGATATATAGTGTGAACGGGGTAAAGATAAAAGTCATAAGTCATTTTTTTTGCCATTAAGTGTAACAGGATCTTAAAATTAAAATGAGGGCTTATATACTTACTGACCCTGTCGGGTATTGCAACATATACATAGGTTCTAGCTACAGATTTTTCTTAAAAGTTATAGTAAGAAAATAAAATTTACTAAGGTAAGAATCAAATCAAATCAAATCAAATCAATTTATTGTGGAACACAGGTACATAAGTTCTTCATAAAAATGACGTCTCACTGTGACCTGTCTTATCAGACATACAATACTAATACTAATACTACCATATATATATTATTAATATAATAATATTATATAATAATAATAATACTGTCTTATAAGACGTCTTCACTTTAACGTGAAGCGCCGTTAGATATACAGTGGTGGACAGCTAATTAAAGACACTTTGAAAATTGTATGTTCATCAAGTTTTGGGTTCCAATAATTTTGTATTATGAATACATAGAAACCAGCAACCGTTGTAAAATAATCATATGGGTTTTACGTATAATTTGAAGTTACTATTTGCCATAACATTGATCTATTTTTCGTAATTTTTGACCTCAAATCTATTATGAGCAGAATAAGTGTACCAGTGATGTGGACAACTAATTAAAGACAACTAATGTAAGTTACTGAAAACCAAAAAAATACTGAAACTACAAAAAAGTTAGTTTATATGACATTGAAAATAGTCATTTTTTTAATGTTTTACAAAGTTTTTGATGTTTTATCGTATGTCGTTTAGCTGTATTTTGACCTTAACTTAGTCCTGGCATTGGTGATATGCGTTTCTTGTTATAATGTATTAGAATTTGTTCTAATGCTTTCATAAAAGCGCCGTATACTTAATAAACATTAGCAACATGTCTCGCTAGTGTATAATCTAATACAAGAATCTCAATTTTTTCGATTGTATTGATGTTAGGACTATTATGGTAGCATATCTAAAAGATAGACATTGTCTCTTAGGAAAACTGAGACGGCCGTTGCAGTCGGTTTAGTAAGTCGTTAGTAAGTCTAAACTACAAGATTTTCTAGACAAGATGCTTAGTCAGCTAAGGGTAAGATAGGCTGTTGTTGAATATTATTGTTTAGGTATTCCATCCATGTACTAGCATTTTTTCATAAGTCCAGCAATACGCCTAGAAAATCAACAGCGCACTTTGATGTTTCCTCACTTTATATCTTACAGTTATATGATACAAAGTCTTGTTAAATTGTCGTCTCATATACCGTTTTTCGTCGTAATTACATCTATTATTTATTTACATTCGAAAACATCTCAATTATCCACTTTGATTCGGTCCGCGTTGTGAATGTATTTAGGAAAACCGCATCCGTGAAATATTTGGCATATTATAAATTTGGTAACTTATAAAATTTTCTTCAGTGCAAGTTTTCCTCGCATAATCTAGGCCTTATCACTCTTGCTAAAACATTTAACGATCTTCCTGCAGCAAATACTGTCATGAAAATATGCTTTGATCCTTAATATTTTTCATCTAGAAATCCCATTCTAGGTCTTTCAGTGGGGTCCTATTCTAAGGTCCTGACATCTATCGCATTGGAAACTTTGTAATATCAGACAATAGTTAGTAGGTAGTTACCAACGCTAAAATTATCTTAATGACGCATTTATGAAAGCATTAGAATAAATTCCAATACATGCTTGCAAGGAACTAATAGCACTAATGCCAGGACCGTGCCAAGACTAAGTAAAGGTCAAAATGCAGCTAAACGACATACGACAAAATATCAAAAACTTTGTAAAACAATTGAGAAATGACTATTTTTAATTTCATATTAACTGACTATTTTGTAGTTTCAGTTTTTTTTTGGTTTTCAGTAACTTACATCAGGTGTCTTTAATTAGTTGTCCACATCACTGGTACACTTTTTCTGCTCATAATAGATTTGAGGTCAAAAATTACGAAAAATAGATCAATGTTATGGCAAATAGTAACTTCAAATTATACGTAAAACCCATATGATTATTTTACAACAGTTGCTGGTTTCTATGTATTCATAATACAAAATTATTGGAACCCAAAACTTGATGAACATACAATTTTCAAAGTGTCTTTAATTAGCTGTCCACCACTGTATCTCAGGATATAAAATATATCTTAATATATTATATCCTATAATCAAAACGCACCTTAATAAGCAACTGTGGCTAAATGAGAACATGTTTCCTAATAATTTGTTTTTAATGACAGTGATTATCAGACTGCTGAATACAGAATATATAGAATCAAAATTACAGTGACATGATAAGAAAACCTTAATAAAATTCGATCTCTTGAAGAATACGAGTCAGGACTTTTCTTGTGATTCTTGAGAACTGTCTCGTAGATATAAAAGATTTAATATTTGTAGCATTTAAATTAAGAGTATTAAAGTATCTACTCAAAGACTTTATTGTTTCTTCAGACATAAACTAGGTATTGCTTCAGCTTAGTTGGAATACTCTCGAACGAAGCTATCAATTACTAATTTGTAGAAAGACGATAGGAGAATTATTTACAGCCGCTCAATTAATTACGTTGCAATTAACAATGAGTCCGGATGTATCGCCAATTAAGTTTCCAGTAATAAATAAGCTCGTCCCAATTACGCAAAATATCAATGAATAAATTTATTAATAATTCAATAGTATAGCAAGAGCAAGTACCTATAGGTACACTAAGTAGCGATAACATTAATAGTGGGATCCAACATATGTGTGCAAATTCTACGTACTACGTACCCACTTTTGTTGCAAACTAGCCCATATTACAATTGCATAAGATACCGCAGTGTTGACGTGCGGTCGTCCGTACATAAACATTAAGGTACAATTTAACTACTACTGCTAGCTAGATACTTGTAAATACATTAACAGTGTAACCCTGCCCCTGATCAATATTAAATCGTGCATAAAGCTGTAAAGTACTCTATAAAATAAACCTCAGAGGAAATTGCCTGTGAGCTGTGGTTTATTCTGTTTACGTTCCATCCTAACGCCTTCAATTTCTTGTCAGTAATCGACCAGACTTCCTTCGATTGAGTAAACTTTGAGACTTACAGCCTTACCACAAATCACTTAAACACAGTTTTAGGCACTGTTTAACAAGATTTTAAGAAAATCCTTACCACAAATCAGTTTTTGGCGCTAAAACACTCTTTTAAACAGTGTTTTAGTTAAACATCCTCCCCCCTATTTTATCTTGTGTTTAACCTCAAAAAATTGACAGATTGACATTTGACAACTTGACTTTCGTTTCGCGGTAAATCAAATTCGTGCTCCCCTATAGAAAATATTATGGATGATTGATTTCACAACAATTTATTTATTGATCACACAATTAATTTATTAATCAACAAACCAACAAAACAAGTTCACTATTTTAGACATACTTTTGTAAAATCAAATTCCACTCAGCAACTTTATGACGGTTTGTGTTGGTATTCGTGTTTCTGTGTTTTACCACGTCTTTCGAACTTTCTATAAGCTGTATAAGGATATCCTGAAATAAAATAAACAATTACAATGCTATCACGTTTTCAAACCCCACACACGGCGACTATGTGGTAGTTATCCATTTGATTTACCTTTTCGTTTTTTGTCCAATTATCCTAGCGATCTTTCTTTTTTTGATTCATGTTGAAAACAAATCAGTCAATACACAACAAACTATGATTTTTACAAATGAATTGAAAACGTGCTCTTTCTTTACAAACTCCTGTAAAAAAGTCAAAACAAATCAGATTCTTCTCATTCTGCTGTCATCACAACTTTTTTTTAAAGATTTGGGTTTTGATTCTATTCAGCCATCATTTCAAGAAGCTTTTGTTCATTTACTCTGCATGTGTTGAATGCAACCTGCGCATAGAAAGTAGTATAGCAAAAAGAAAAAAAAAAGATTACATGATCAGTGTAGTATAGTATAGAATGACAAACGCGGATTTTCAGCGAAACCAAAAAGTTACTTTACATGTGTGCGTTCAATAGTGATGTGTATCTTATGGTGGTCCAAGTTTTATCGACGAGGTTACGATAAATCATGTAAATTGAAACAAAAATAACTAAATTAATGCACTTTTAATTACATAATACTTTTTATTTGATAAACAAGACAACCTCATTTTTGTTAAATTACATATTTATTTATTTATGTATGAAGACTTGCTAGAAGCACTTATACACGTTCCAACATAGACCTTACCACAGCACAGCTTCGGGCCAGTTGTGTGGGCCAATGCTGAGAAGAAGCTGTGCAAGAATTACGGTTACCTAAAAAAATCAGTCAACAAATTTATCGATACTGATGACGTCATCATTTAGTCAAGCCCTAGTGTAAAGAAACGGTTTCTTATTTTACTGAAAATACCTGAATTAATCTATTGGACACTTTGATATATGGCTGCAAATCACAAAGGAAGTCCTAAATTTACTGTACAATTTGGCATCGGAGTCGATTTCACTCACAAATTTAATAAAATTTGGAATTAAAAATTTTATCAATGATTCATATTTACTGGTGGAAAGTATGATTTTCGGGATTGTATCCTCGGCGCACTTCACAGTTGCTGAAAGCACAAGTCATTTCATCTGAAATTGTTATACAAAACTTAAATTATAATTATATCCATTCATAATTTTTCAAAAATTCCAAAGACGGAAACTTGACGTATCCACTAAATCCATTATTTCTTAGAAAACGGTCACGCTGTCATAAGGTCTTTCGCTGTCAAATCCTATAGAATTTCACTAAGTAGCACGCTCTTTTTAAAGCGAAGATTTTTTCTTTCTCTATGAACCTGCGTACTAGGAAATGTAATGAATGAACTGAGAGTGAATGAATGAATATTTGTATCTAAAACTGGTGTTTAGCTAAACACTACCCAAAAACCTATTTGTGGTACAAAATGTTAAACACTGTTTTAAACCCTTTTTAAATTTAAAACAGTTTTTAACTAAACATGACTTAAAACCAGTTTTAACGGATGATTTGTAGTAAGACTGTTAATCTCCATGGTCAAACTTAAACGAATATTTTAATTTTTGTATGGATTAAACACACTATGTGAATATAAAATTAGGCGCTAAAGCGTTGATTAAGGAATCACATCATAGGACGGCCGCTATGGTTTCCTTTTTCTTTTTTTAAGTTTTGAGGTGCCGAAATATCGGAAGCTCATCTAAAATTTTTGTATGGATCGGTGTAAGGAAAATGTTCCACTGGTTGATTGGTCGTGTCGTCGCTCGCAGATATACCCGCCCACGAACACGGCGAAGCGGCCGTTGACGCGGCTACAAGAGCGGCTGGTGCGCAAGCTGGGCCCGGCGGCGCACCCGTTCTACTTCGAGCTGCCGCCGCATTGTCCCGCGTCGGTGACGCTGCAGCCGGCGCCGGGCGACACGGGCAAGCCGTGCGGCGTCGACTATGAGTTGAAGGCCTTCGTCGCCGACTCGCAGGATGACAAGCCGCATAAGAGGTACCTAGCATAACAACAGGGGTCAGGTGGCAATAAGCTTTTTACTTCGATTAGCTGGCGCACCTAACTTTCAGGACATGTCTGATATTGTTAGGAGTACATTAGTACAGTAGTATTACAGTCCCAGTTATTAATTTAAATAAATACGTCAGAATCGCTCCAACGCGCGTCTCCTCGACGTCTGTAGAAGAAATAACCCCGTAATGGACGTCACCTCAAAATAAAAGATGACGCATATTGAAAACATTTTTGCTCTCTAAATTGGTAAAGCGTCGATACTGGAAATCTTCGATAGTATCCAAGTTAAATAATGCAAGAACCCACAAAAGCTTATAAGACCAAAGGACGACATAATTACCCTAACTTAGAAAACTTTATCTTTTAATTTCAGAAATTCAGTGCGGCTCGCGATAAGGAAGATTATGTACGCGCCGAGCAAGCAGGGCGAACAGCCCTCCGTAGAGGTCTCCAAAGAGTTCATGATGAGCCCCAACAAACTGTACCTGGAAGCCTCCTTAGATAAGGTATACCTATTCACCATATACCGGTCTAGATGTCGGAGCTGAAAAGTCTCATCTGAGGTGATGTGTGGTTAATCGACTGATGATATCGGCCTATGAATACTTGATAACTCGTTAGCACATACACATACCATCGTTTCGTATGATACGAAACGGTGTCAAAACGGTGCGGTGCTATGTTCCACGACTCATATTATGTCATCTTCATCTTTTGCTTTGCAAAGAATCTATTTATTAAACCGAATTCGCACGGAGTCTCGCGTCAAACGAAAACCGCATTTTAGGTAAAATTATAAAAGAACGCCCTGCGGTGACTAAAAAAGGTTGCTATTACATATTCATGTACTTGGGTGATGTCAAAAACTTACGTAAACTGTTGTTTACTTTCTTACAAAGTATGACGTTATACTTACTATTACGAAATTTATTTTTCATTGTAACCTTCACGTTTTTTTTGCTTTCTTGCGCTACTCATCAGTCAAAAAGTGCGCATGTACTAGTCATACCAGTTTTCATGGTTATGGTTTCATGTATTATTGTTACAATTGACTAATTTTCCAATTATTGACATTGGGAAATGAAACTTCCGACGACCTTGTATCATGTTAACGTTAACTTAAAAAAAAGTGTTAGGAAATTATGCTATTCTATACACTACTCTGATCCCTTGAATTTAGATCGCACTTTTGATACATCGTATTAAAGCTAAAAAATTGAAAAAAAATATTGTGCATCATTTATTGTGTTTTCGTTTCGATTTTACGATTTCGATCACCTCCACTGTAGAAGATTTCGATAGTTATAGCCACACGATGATGATAAAATTCGGTCGGTGGAGTTCTTTCCAAAACTCTAAACTAGGGATGGTACTTTGGTGATTTCCCTCTTGCCTTTCACATCGCAGTTTAAAACCGAGGGATTTCCGCCTCTTAATGTCGAGACAAAAGCCTTTCCTGACGTTCTTTATTTTCAGCCTTCGGCCAGCACTGATGTTGCAGCCACCCAACACCATGGCAATAGCCACATTCAATTTCCAAAATTGGGCCAGCCCACGCGTTTAAGAAAGCACATGCAAGTTTTTACAGGCTTGCCAATGTATCGGTGGCCGAGTGGTATAGGCATGCGCCTGGATGGCGTGGGACTCGGGGTTCTATTCCTCGTCTGACACAGTTGCTTTTTACAAGTGCAATTTATATTTATATTATTAAGTTCGTTTAGTGACGAAACACTATAAAAACAAAAATGTAACCCTATTGACATTATGACATAAGTTAAGTTAAGTTTAGCCTGTAAGCATCCCACTACTGGGCAAAGGTCTTACCTCAAATGTGAGGTAGTATGAGCCATACTCCACCACGCGGGCTCAGTGCGGATTGGCGGAGGGGTGTTTGCAAGGCAAGCGACCAACCTTGTCAGATTTTATCAAGCCGCCCTAAAGTATAGGGCCTCTGACTAGGCTTAACGACTAATACCAATCGATATTAGCCGGGACCAACGGCTTAACGTGCCTTCAGAAGCACGGAGATGCTCGTGATATAAGTACGTCACTTATATGGTCGGAAATGGTCACCCATTGTGACATACTTTCTTTATTCTCAGGAGCTGTACCACCACGGCGAGAACATAGCCGTGAACGTGCACATAGCGAACAACTCCAACCGGTCGGTGAAGCGCATAAAGGTGTCGGTGCGCCAGTTCGCCGATATATGCCTGTTCTCCACCGCGCAGTATAAATGCACCGTCGCCGAGGCGGAGAGCGAGTGAGTGTGCATCTACCTTTATATCAACCGTATCAAATCATTCGATAATATAGAGAAGTGTTATTGAAAAAATATTAATAATGAGAGAAGCAACGAGCAGGATTAGTCTTTTTCCGGCTTATGCCTCAAAGCCCTTATTTTTCGAAAATGTACAATCCATACATTTATTCCACTATAACCCCAAAGTCATTTTAGTTATTTTTTCATAATATAAAACATTTTGGGATTAAAGTGTTTAAAATTAGTGAGGCAGCATAATGTCAATAATGTGATAAGAATATGAGGCGGGCCACTATCAAAAGACATGGGAAAATTACGACTCAGTTTATATCGCGCCGACTAAAGTTATTCAGTTTTACTGTATTATTATTTGTTTTTTCATTATATTTTATTTATTTGTATTTATTTATTGTTCACATGATCGCACGCAGACAGACATGTTGCCGAAAGGCTGACAAATGTATTTTGATTCAGGGACGCTAAATCGCAGAAGAGAGAGTTTAGGTTCCCCTTCATTCAGATGTTCAGTAAAAATATAAAAATGCAGTCTCTGTAAGTAAATGTTTGCGTGTGAGTGCATGGATTTTCTTATAGTATTTTGCTACACCTTAGTGGGACTTGCGCACGATGATTTAACCCAGGATTACGCTAACCCAGGATTAAATCATCAATCTGTCTCTGTCAGTTTATTTGACGTTGACAAAGACAGAATTATGATTTCATCCTGGGTTAGCGTAATCCTGGGTTAAATATTTGTGCGCAAGTGGGCCAGATAATACATTCTTTTGATAAAAACCCATATAATCAATATGTTTTTATTAATAATATTTTATTCTATATTAGAGGAATTAGAGGATAAAACTACAGAAAACATTTATTAATTATTATTTTATTTTTATCCCTCCGATTTAATCCCTTTTTTTCTGGTTTTAAATAGATTTAACTTTTTTGTCACTGTTACCGAACTAAGCAAAATAATAGAAATAAACTTGGTTTTCTTATTTACAATAGTTGTGTTTTGTTATAGTGGCTTTTTGTACTTATAACAAACTACTTACACGTTTTAGGGATTTAGTAGGATGTGTAAAATATTTGGGTAGACGCTCAATAAATATGACTGTAAGGATTATAACGAAGCTAATAATCACACAACGTGCGATGTAGAGGGCTATGTTCAGTTTTTCTCTACGATTTCGAATCAGAAATCCTCATTTCTGATTCGAAATCGATATCTCCTCAGATACGTAGAAGAACTAAGGTGACAGACATAGCCCTGAGAATCAGGAAGCTCAAGTGGCAATGGGTAGGGCACATAGCGCTAAGAACTGATGGCCGTTTGGGTTCTAAATCCGTCACCCTTCGACCAAAGATGAAGCGTACAGATACGTACGACAGAGAACCTTGTAAAGATAGCAAGATCACACTGGATGCAGCTCGCTGTGGAAAACCGTAAGGGAGGCCTATTTTCAGCAGTGGAACGTCCATTGGCTGTTAATACTGATGAAATGATAAAAAGACCCCTTGTTGGCTGATACACTTATGTTGCAGAACTTAAAAAAACATTTATAAGTAAACGAAATTGCAGAGTACTTTGAATATGAACTACAGCAAATATTTATAGTTATCTACCTCAAACATTTTGTTTGCAATATGAAGAAAGTTCCTAATAGATTACATTTGTTGTTTACTTTATGACTGTTTTTGTAATAACTATGCATTTTCTCGCAGGGAGGGCTGTCCAGTAGGTCCAGGTTTCACGCTCAGCAAGGTGTTCACACTGACGCCGCTGCTCGCCAACAACAAGGACAAGTGGGGGCTCGCGCTCGACGGCCAGCTCAAGCACGAGGACACCAACCTCGCCTCGAGCACTCTGTGAGTACCTGTCACTGTCACTGCCACTGTCACCTGTCACGCTGCCGCCGCTGCTCGCCAACAACAAGGGAGCACTCTGTGAGTACCTGTCACTGTCACTGTCACCTGTCACGCTGCCGCCGCTGCTCGCCAACAACAAGGACAAGTGGGGGCTCGCGCTCGACGGCCAGCTCAAGCACGAGGACACCAACCTCGCCTCGAGCACTCTGTGAGTACCTGTCACTGTCACGCTGACGCCGCTGCTGGTTAACAATTACAATAATGTCATAGGCTTTAATGGTGTATCTACACCGGCCGATGGCTTTACCGGCGGCCTACGTAAAGAACTGTCAGATACTATGAAAAATGCCACAACGGCATGAGCGGCATGACCGCTGAGCAATGGTGGATACACAATATAAGTCCAGCCTGCTTCACCGGCGGCTTATGTGAAGACTTGACTGATACTATGCATTTAATGGCAGCTATGGCTCATGTCGCAGGGCGTAGTTTGTAAAAAAGGGCTAAAACTAACTAAGTTCCTATTATGAAGTTGTCTCACATTGATTTGTCCTTGTTTTCAGGATCGCGGACCCATCACAACGCGAAAATCTAGGTATCATAGTTCAATACAAGGTGAAAGTGAAACTCTGCCTAGGCCCATTAGGAGGGTAAGTGTTTTATTTATTAACTTCTTCATTTTTAAAGTTAGTTTGATTTATTCGCATTTATATTTATAAAAGTCAAATTAACTTTGACTGACTGATAAAAAAAATCGACAACGTAAACAGTGACCAAAGAACATAAAAAACGATAGAAGTAGTATTAACTCCTATTTGTATGAAAACCAGTGTGACCAAACTAACACATTTGTGATTATATCACATTATCACGCACACCAAGAATGTCTTGTAGTGATTGGTTACCTTTCACTGTCAGATAGTTTCGCTACTCGACACTAGATGCCTCTTATTCACTATCAGATAGTTCCGCTACCTGACGACAGATGCTATTTGAAAATCATTGATAGCTAGAGGTGGGACATTTACGATATTCATTTCGATATTTTTGTTATGGAACATGAGACAGCATTATGTTTAACGATGTTTCTCTTATCTTCTTAATTATTAAATCATAGCATATTTTTTGAAATATACAAACTGTTAATGACTTCTTTATTCTAAGCTATAAATGACAAAAAAATACCAAAATAAAGAGTTAAAGACAATGTTCATTATAAGAAGACGATAAACGCACGTTTAAGAAAAATCTGTATTTATTTACAAGAGAAATTTGATTTACATTTATTCACTAAATAAACCTTTAGAGTCATTATTTATTTAAAAACTATAGAAGGTAATAGTATTTACTGTATTTAAAGTACTAAAGTAGGTTTATGAAGGTAGTAGGTAGTAGGAGGTTTATGAATCGATCTTTAGGGAACCTTTAATAAATAATATTAAGTTATTAATTAAATATGTTTATTAATTTATTTAAACAAGTTATTAATTTTATTTTATTTTATTCCCTCAAGTGTGTGTTTACACCCAGCACCTAGCAAGGTTCCCGCTGAAAATCAGTGTCGTGGCATGCAATACCATCTGCTGTCACGACTTATACTGAGCGGGAACCTTTTTGGCACACCTTGAGGTTCTATGTTTTTTGTTCCGTCCAATTTATATTTTGTTTTCATTTTATTTTAATATCTTTTGCTTTTGTTGTTGCCCTTGTTATTTTTATAATAGCACCTCTCGTGTGACAAATAAATAAATAATTCATTCATTCAAATTCATTCAATTCATTCATTAATTATATACGAAAAAAATTGTAAAAAAACAGCAATTTATCAACCTTTTTAAAAGCTTTACTTTTTTATGTCATACAATAACAAGTATCGATAGCTAACTTATCAATATTTTGATTTGGTCATCCCCTAAATGAGTAGCATTTCGAGAATAACAAACAGTCAAAATATAGTTTCGACCTTATCTCTATGAACAGTGGAATGGTTTTAGGTTGTAATTTTTTATGGATTGTTATTTTCTGCAAAATTCACAATTTCTTTTGAAATAATGATATAATATTACTAACCGATGGTATGTCACGCCTCCTTTGGATAAATTATTTGTAGTGCTTGCGTTTTTGCACTCTAACACAGTGCAGGTCGGCATATTTCAAGTTTTTTGTCCGTACAGCAAAACGTCTTACATGTTCGAGCAACTGTCACCGTCTGATGCGCGTGAAAGGGGGCGGAAACATGAGATGCGCCAAGCTTGGCCTATGCGATGTCTCACGGGGCCCGCCTACTTACTACTTCTACTCGTTTTTTATGTTCTGTGACAGTGACTCAATCGTCACTACATTATTTATCCATTAGCCACAACATTGAATGCCAGCAAAACCTTTTCTTTTATGGACGCCTATGACTGCAACTTGTATTGATTTATTTTGTCAGCTATACTGATTTTTTCATTTTCAATAGCTTTTTGAAAACCGCTAGTGCTCTTTCAGATTAGATTGCAAGCAGTCTAAAAGCACCTTGCCCGTTATAAGTCGCGCTAGTGTGTTTTAGACTGTTGTGCTGTTTAAAGTGACCCTAACGCCATCTAGTGAGAGCTGTTAAACGATGGAAGAAAGCTGCTTATTGGTATGTTGTCTGGCGCATATTTATTTATTTATTTGATTGTTCGTTTTAGCGACCTGAGCGCGGAGCTGCCGTTCATCCTGATGCACCCGAAGCCGGACGACGAGCCGCGCGCCGCGCCCGACCCCGCGCCCAGCCACGACCAGGACCTCATACAGCTGGACCCGCACCCGTCAGTATACTATTTGTTACATTTAACTGATACTGATATTTATATCATTTAATTAATGGTTATAGAGCTCGATTGCCTCGGTGGCGCAGCGGTTAGAGGGTCGCATTATTAAAGCGATGGCTGCGTCGGAGGTCCCGGGTTCGATCCCCAGGTCGGGCCAAAATATACACCTGGGTTTTTCTGTCCAGAAATTCTCAGGGTAGCCCGGAGTTTGGAAGTTGAAAGTGTTTCACCCCCGTGCTTCAGAAAGCACGTAAAGCCGTTGGTCCTGCGCCTGATCTCTTTCCGGTCGTATCAGATTGCTGTCCCATCGGGCTATGAGAGTGAAAGGAATAGAGATAGCACCTGTGTTTGCGTACACACTTGTGCACTATAATTTGTACCGCGTAGTCGGTTAGTCGTTGTGACTGGCCACCGTCGAAAATCGGCTAGGGGGACTACTATTATTTATTATAGAGCTCGATTGACCGTCGTCGGTCCTGAGGGCCTACTACGTAAAACGAAATTCGTCAATACGATCATCGTTTTTCGATTTCAATGCATTTTTTGTATGCAATGCTTGCTACGAAATGTTTCGGAGCCGCGAAACAGCATTGAAGGACTTAGTTTTTTGACGTAGGCCTCCTGTCTTCTGTTTTGGTCACTGCGAGCGCTGTCATCAGCCCCACCACCTACTTCGCACACAGCGATTAGTGACAAAAAACTATGAAAAAAAAAATTGATTTACTTACTTCCCTCCAAAAGGTATACCGCTACACACACCATTCTCATTAGAACGTAATTTATCGCCCATCCAGACAACTTTAATCTTACAGTACTGTACTACGCGTCATCACATTATATATACATAATCAATTAACACCCGTCTCATTCCTTCTACAGCGACGAGAACGGTCAAGAGCAGGACGACGACATAATATTCGAGGACTTCGCGCGGCTGCGGCTCAAGGGCGCCGAGTCCGACGCCTGAGCGCCCCGCGGCCCCCGCGCCCCTCGCTGTGTTTATGGATCGATTTCAACGGTACAAGACGAGATAAATAGTCCTTGGACTGTATTGAGTTGTCTTTGATGACTTCACAGTTAGTACAGCGTCATAACGGTTAAAGAGTTAAGTAACAGTCGGTAGTAGCAGTACCATCCGATTTTAAAGAGTCAATGCATACCATAGACGAGTTGCATAGAGAGGAAAGATTACTGGTTAGATCCGAATTTAAAAAAAGGATGGTATTTGCTCTATGCGTCCTGGCACTATAAAAAAATTAGATATTCTTATAATGTACCTACTAAGCTACTGTCCAAGAAATCGATCCAAAGAAGGAAGGGCTAATAAGATCAGAGATTTGTTAAGAATCCAAAGCGAGTGGTCGTGATCGCCGTTGGTGGCCTGTTGTTCTTACGGGACATCAATTGAACGTGCAAGCAACATGGTCGTACAACATTATTTTATGCGAACTTAAACTAAGCACAACTTGACTGATTACTCAATTTAATTGGTGATGTTTTTATTCAAATGTTTACAATTTAGTTTTGCGCTGTTTTGTACCGACAAAGCTGTAAAGTAATCTAAGTAGACACTGGCTTTTAATTATGTTATAATTTATTTCTAATAGGTTGCTTATTCCTGGCTTAGTATCAATAATTGCACAAAAAGAGCTAGATTAAGGTGAATTTCGCATAAAGCGACAGGGCCCCGCGACCGGCCGATCGAAGCACGCAACGTTACAGTGAAGACAATCTGTCCATGAACTTCATCCCTGTACAGTGTATATGTGTTGAGAGGATTTGACTATTCACATTATTATGTATGACGCGGCCGCGCGACCGAACTCCTGCTTCATCAGAAACATTACAAGTTTTGTCAGTTGCCGAGGCATTATAATTTTTAGGCGATATAAGTAGGTATTCGACGTTTTCTGACAAAAATATACCCATTTTTTATTTCTTAAATCTATGGGACTATGTTCGTGATTTTTTAAATTAACCTACCTATAGTCTTCTTGACTGCCTAACATGATAAATTATCGAGTTCGGTCGTGCGATCACGAAACGTTAGCGTACATGAAAATTTTATATTATATCCAATGTATATTGTATGTGAAAATTATTTTAATAGTTGTCTATTGATCAAATTAAACGAGTACAAGATTAGTTCACTTATTTAGCATATTTACATGTTATTATTGAATCATGGGCGAGCGAGGATTTGTCATTAAATAGTACAATATATTCGGCAACATGCATTTAATAGAATAAACTTGTTTTTTTACGTCTGTAATTAAATTTCATTTGAGGGTAGCGGTGTATTTTAACTGGTTATCGTTGTCGTTATATGTCTGCTAGACTGCGATAGAGGTGCCGCGTGCCATAACGAACACCTTTTGTACTGTTGTATACTCGATAATGCAGGAAATTTAGTAAAATATCAATAAACTATGTGTAACAATCCTTTCTTTTTATTCTAACAAAATCGCATTCTCTCCAAGATGGTATGATCCGATCAAAGTTATAATGTACTAATAACCAGAATTGATATGGTTCTATTTTATTTATATCAAAATATGCTTTGGGTTAGCTGGTAGTATGTGTTTATTTTTCTCTTAAGTAATTTTGGCTGCAGTATCAACCATGAATTATTTTGATGGAACTTCTTATTGTTAAAATGTTGGAATTCTTCGACACTACTGGGTCGTAAAAATATCTGAACAAAGCATGGTACTAGTATACACGTTGTTGCTTTGCATCCTTGCCATATTCACAGAGGTAACTATATTATGGACACTGATTTCAAATCATAAAAAAATAGTGACCTAAAATTTTGATTTTTAATTTTGATTATTTAATTTTATCGACAAGATCTGTGACGCACACCATTAACTATCGTAGCGCATACACATCACTGTTGGCTGTTCATCGGCACAAAAGAGCCGCGGCGATTGCGCTCTCTTTCTAACATCAAAAACGCGCCGGCTAGGCCACGTCCACTTGGTTTATTCCTATTGCGACTTTTGCACGTGCGAGAAAAAAAATATGTATTCCTATGTGTACTGCAAAACCAAATTTTCCTCAAACTTATTAAGCTTTATTTATGGGAGTCTCTAGTTATAGGTACTGTTCCCTTCTTTTATCTCTTTGAATATGGCAAGGATGCAATGTAACACCGTGTGTAATCAATATCCTTATTTATGGGTACTCGTAATAGCTAGGTGACGGTTACTCACGCTAAACGTAACATATACAGACGACACATAGGTACATGTTGTGTGTAAAATTCACTACACTGCGTTGTTCAGTTAGCTTTTTACACTCAGTGCAGGTGCTAGTCCAGTTGTTTTACCATACATTTTATGATTAACTTAACGACAGAAAATATACATAACTATTAACTACGGATACTTTCATGTATGTAAATATTTATAAAAAGAAGTCGCGCACTTTTTCAGTGTTTTTATATACAGATGCCAAAATATTTTTCTGTACACAATCTCATTCGAATGGATAGATAAATCAGATTAAACAACTTTAACGGTTATTTTACGACACTTATTTCATTACCTATTAATATTTTTGTACAGTCAGCTGCATAAATAAAATATTTGCATTAAAAAATAACAGTTTTGACAATCATAAAATGAAAGTCAAATTGATGAATTCTTTGATACGCCACTGATACTCGAGTCCGAAATTTCTTATGATTACTATACTTACAGCTCTTTGCTGTAGGTAAAAGTTCAGTAATATGTCTCTCATAAATTTAGCTTTTTAATGCACAAAATTTTATTTGGAATGTGCATTGTGCAAAATCGGTGTTAGTATTGGGCCTTGGCGTATTCATATTAGCGTGGCCGTGAAGACAAGGACGTTGGAAAAATAGGTACTGTATTTGCATGTTTTGTGTAATAATAAGCGACAATATCTTGAAAGAGTATATTTCAAAATGGTCAAAAAAAGCACATTACTTATACCTTCTGTGTATTTCTAAATAATGATATGTTTTTGTTGTTTTATAAGTGTTTATATATGTAAGTATTAATGGTAATTAACAATTTAATGTTGAATTCTAGGGTGCATGAATGCTAACTTCACAGTGAAAAGATAGTCCTCAAACAGTTTTTTTCTGGTCATTTAATACAAAAGAGGCTTTTTATATCATGATTACATTTTTTACTGTGTAGGACTAGGACTCCTTGGCTGAATACCAAAAAAACTTTTAGACATTTCAATGTTAATTTATGTAACAATAAGTAGGAAAAGTTCTGAGAATATCATGTTTTTTTTATGACAACTCATTTCATGAACTAACTACTTGTCTAGTGCGTGAATTTAATGTTTCAATGGTAGATAGTAAAAAATGGTGATTGACTTGGAGTTTTTGCTGTTGACTGTATCAATAATTATTTATTCTAGAAATGAACCTTACTGGCTGACTGTGCCAGATTTTGTAAATATCCCCAGAACTGTAAATAATACAGACATAACAGCACAACCCCCCCAAATATCCCATGACTAAAGAAATAGCCATGCAAAAAGCAGCACTACAATACACACTTCTATTTTTAATTTTACATCGAAAATCTTTTTGATGTATACTTTTTTCAATAAATATATTAATCAAAACTGCGTTTTCATTATTTTTACCAATCAACAAAACTTTCAATTGAGTAAAGTTAGGGAACAATCCGAATGCCTTGTGGAAGATAGAATTAGGTAGACTGATAAGAATACTGCGTTTATGTCATGGAATGGACCCAATGATTTATTTAATATCATTGCATGAATTATACCAAATTATTGGTTCATGGTATATGTAAGTACAATGTGTACAGAACAGAAGCAGATTTCTTCTATAGACTGCGTTATGTGCATCTGCATGCCAGTAACTAAGCGGTGCGAGCGAGGCATGCTTATAAAAGCTGTGTGCATCCATTCTTTATTCTCTTAATAATTCGCAATCATCGCTGTTGCACTGGGAGCACCTAGAGCCAGGTGTGGTGCGTAATTACTTGCTTGCTCGCTCAGTGGCCGCTACTAGGCCAGGCCTAGGACTTACGGTGATAGGCATCATCCATCATGCATGATGGCCTACTAGCCCTACCTACCCAGCCCAGCACTACAAAACATTTAAAAAATAACAATTTTTTTTGTCGGCTGGCAGCATTTGAAATAAACAGAAATAAATGTCATTGTAACTTGAATTATCATCTTTTCCGTCTGAAAATGGTTAATAGTTCTCATTGTGATTATTTTGATTGAGGTAGAGCAATCTCTATCACATATATTCTTTGTTTGCTCGGCCTTTGGCATTCAGCGCCTTGTGCTAATGGACGAGCTGATTGAAATTTATGGTAATTCTGATGTGGTGCCGCGCTCCATTCAAGCTCTTCTTATAAATAGTCAAACATACATACCTCTCTACAAATTTGTCCTCTCTACGGTTAGCAAAATCTAATATTTTTGCACATATGTATAGAACCTGTAAATTGTAAAGGCTTTTGTCGGTTGATGGTGTATGATTTTATCTTAACCTCTTTGTGTGCTTTTTTTTTGTAAATACTCATGATGTGTTTTGATGTTTTGTAAAATCTTGTTGTTTTGTTGTCGAAATTTTTGTCTTCTTGACATTGACTTGACGTTTGTTGAAACGTCGCTTCGTTCCTGATAATTAGGATATTTGATCTTTGATTTGATCCCACATGGATTATTGTCTTTACTGGATTTTACTCGTGTATTGTTACAAAACAATTTATCTACCTTGAAAATGAATTTATTCACGGATTTAAGACAAGCTTAAACTGAAGACTTAATTTTCCCAAAATATACTGAAGAAATGAAAAAATCTATGATATGATTTGAGTATGATGTACTTTATTGTACAAACAAACCTTGGAAATGACTGAATTCACGGATAATATACATATAAAAAACTGAAGACTTAATTTTCCCTAAATTGACGAAGAAACAAACAAACCTATGACAAGGCAGCATGGTCCTAAGACCTTAGCCTGTTCCATAAGGAACGAAAATACAAAAAAAAAAAAAATGTCATGTCAATATCTTTATATTAAAAAACAAAATGTCATTTATGTCATTTTGCGTAAGCCGGAGTTCAGCAGCGGTGGTTGTGGTTGTATTTTATCGAAAAAATTGTAAAAAACTTCGGCTTCTGATTTAATAATCTCTATCTCGAATGATTTTTATTAAGATAAATTCATGAGTGCGTAACACCATTGTTTACTAATTATATGTTATTATGTCTTTTTTTGAGTGATCGAACTATGTGTAGTGAACTTGTATGTTTTGTGCTTTGAATATTTATTGTGGTTAAGCGAAGAACATTTAAAACCATGAGTTCGAGAGGCTTATCCAAGAAAGAGCTAGAAGAACTTCGAAAGAAAGAGGAGGAGGAAGCGGCAGCCCACGTAAGTAGTTGTAAGGTTATGTTTTGAAACGGTCTGGTTTCCAGGCCTCCAAATCATAAAACGATTCTTACTTCATATTATTCACAATGTATAACCATCATAAAATCTGCAAAAAATTGATACTGAGGAACCTAACTAGGGTGGATTATAGCCAAATATTTTAAACGATCTTGACATTCCTTTAAACCTAGTATTTAAAACAATCTTGAAATATTTTAAACAATCTTGACATTCCTAGACTAACATCCATCCTTGAGATCGTTTTTACATCAAATAGTATTTGAAGATATTTCGCAAGCAACGAAAGACTATAAGCTCACACGGCATATTAGACCTATATAATTACACGGCAACAGCACTTCTTTTTGTATTATAAAATGAACCAATGACTATCATCTCATTCCAATGCCTACCCCCTCAGTAAGATGTGTACAATTAGTATTAATAAGTATTATTTTCATATTGACTAGGTCTTCAAGGAGTTTGTGGAGACATTTCAAGAGGTGCCCAGCACCACATCAAAGGTTTGGGTGAAAGCTGGAACCTATGATGCTGGAGCAAGAAGTAAGCATACCATAATAACCAGGCATGGAATTGTGTAAAGCAATCATATTCATTTGACAGTTTAAAACATACGGTATGATCTGTCAAACCCTTTGTTCTTTGCAGTTTGACAGATCATATCGTATGTTTTGAACTGTTAAATGAATATGATTGCTTTACACAATCGCCCCTCAGACTTACTAAAAGCAATGATTAATGCTTATTTTGCAATTTACTCTTGTTTTTATTTATATAACTAAGGGCTTGTGTCACAATTGAAAAGTAAGCAATAACCAACAAATTATAGAATTTAAAACTTTGTTGCATTTTGTACTTATTTTAATGTTTACCTTATAAATAAGGGTTGTTTCATTAAATCCCGTGTATTGATTAATTAACCAACAAATTATTTAAATAAAGAATACATTTCATGAAGTATTTTACTGATAAAACTAACAGAGATTTACTTAGCATTCAGCAATTGTGAAATATGTCAAATAGTATATAAGAGAGCTAGGAACCATTCAACATATAAAATGGATAATTCTTGCCATTTACTGTGTACATACATATTTTACCCTACAGGGCATAGTGTTGCACATATATGGCACATTTACTATATCTCATAACTAAATATTAGTGGCTTTAAACATCATCATATGTGGATCATACACCAAAATATAATAATAGTCTCCCTAGCCGATTTCGACTACGGTGGTCAGTCACAACGACTAACCGACTGCGCGGGACATATTATAGTGCACAAGTGTGTGCGCAAACACAGGTGCACTCTCTATTCCTTTCACTTTCATAGCCCGATGGGACAGAAATCTGACACGACCGGAGAGAGATCAGGCGCAGGACCAACGGCTTAACGTGCTTTCCGAGGCACGGGGGTGAAACACCGCCAACTTCCAAACTCCGGGCTACCCTGAGAATTTCTGAACAGAAAAACTCAGGTACATATTTTTGGCCCGACCCGGGAATCGAACCTGGGACCAAAATATACATAAAGTATGTATCTATTGAGTTGCGATTTAAAAAAAAAACATCGTACAGCTCTACATTTGCAAGGTCATGCATTTTTTTAAGGTCGAAATGAAAAAACAAACCACTATTGTTAAAATTTTGTTACCTTGCCGTAACAGTATTATATTATCTGTGCCGTAACCAGTTTTACTAGCACGGTAGGTAAAGAATACTTTATCTGAGTGCCGCCTTTTCTTTTTAGCTGTGTAAATTACTTACTTTTATTTATAATTGTAGATCAGAACTAAATGAGTTAACTCATTCATAGAAGATTTTATAGTGTTTATTATGTTAATTAATATGTTTTTCTTATCTGACTATTGTAAATCTCCACATAGTTAAGTTTAAACTTATGTATGAGTTAATTATGTAGATTAAGGTTGGTACGCTGTAATTTTGATAAATAAATTATTCTTATAATTTCAATCAAAGACCAACTGCATCGACAAAATTTCAGAGGAAGACACGTCAGAGCGCGGCAAGCTATACAAGCCAATATCGCGCCTGGACGAGAAGCGCGGCGGCGAGGCGGAGGTCGTGCGCAGCCTCGCGCCGCGCCCCGAGCCCGCGCGCGTGCGCACCAAGCAGAAGGGGCAGGACAAGAAGAAGAGCAACCTGGAGCTGTTCAAGGAGGAGCTGCGACAGTAAGCATATTAAAGTGACTGAGAAATACCCGCAGGCCTAGCGCACCTGGGTATTTACATCAGCAGGTACAAGGTTTGCGCTTGAATCTCTCAGTGATAATAGAGCGACGTGGGCGCTCGCTACCGCTTTTGTTTACTATAGAGCGTTTGAAATAAATAGAAATATGTTTATTGCCCACAAGTCATACATAATTTCGCTGTAATTCAAATATAACAGAAAACATCTTCAAATCTCGCAAATTTTAATTCCCAGAGGCAATCTCAAACAAGGCTACAATATGCATGTATCTTGATAGACCAGTAACAATTACTTGACTAAGTTGTGTTAGTGTATGTGTTGTGTGTGCGTGAAATGCGGTGAGAGCATTTCCAACTCGTTTACAACTGAATCAGTTTCAACATAAACTCGTTTGTATCACCAATTGAAATCTTAACTAACTAAAATGTAAAGCTACGCATAGGTCCTTAGTTATTTTCCTGAAATTAATTGCAATTTCTCTTAATTATTATGCACTTTTACACCCCCAGAATCCAAGAGGAGCGTTCAGAGCGTCATAAATACAAGAATGTACTCCGCGAGCGCGTCCCCGGCGGGCTGGGCCCGGAGCCCGCGCTCGACGTCATCCCCGACATCGGCTCCTACGACACCGGCGACCCCAACACCACCAACCTGTACCTCGGCAACTTGAACCCTAAGGTGATAACGATAAGAGCTACAATTAACAGCTGTTTGAAGCTCAAGTCTCTCTTGTCTTGTCTTTGTTTATATATTCTTTCTTGTACAGTCGCCAGCACATCAGACTATACATTTTTGTTGAAAAATTGTCCTTATTCCAACAACATAAGATACCGCAGTGTTTAGATTGACGTGCTGTCGTCTGTACATTCATAATGAAGTACGAATGGCGGACTTAATTCTTTAAAGCATTCTTTAGTCAACCACTGATAATTATATTGTTTATATTTTTACTTTTTGGAAAACAAACAGCAATAAGTTACATGTTTGTAGAATATGGACGTGGAACGGAACATAAGACGTAAGAGATGACAGACGAGAAAGAGCGAGAAGGAAAGAGGAATGCAGAAGATGACGTTATGATTGACATGAGAGGAGGGTCTGAAGATGGATGCAAGACGTAAAGACGTATTATTATAGAATACGCTTATAAAATCAAGTGTAATACCAATCCTGTATTTCGAATATCCAAACCCCGAGCCCCACATTGACATCGTTAACGGAAGAGAAAAAACGAATATGCTTATAAAGTTTTTACTATTAGTTGGCCTTTTTCCCATGGCGCTGCTTAGCATGCTTAGCAAGTTACAAAAATGAAATAAACAATTATTCAGCACCAATAAACATACATAAAGGTAGATAAATATAGTACGTTCGTAATAACTGGTAGAGAATGCTTTTAGCATTAAGTTCGCCATATGTACCGGTTGTCTGTGCATGATTTTTTTAAAATGAATACATAATTTTAATTTGTAATTCGTAGTTATGTTATATAGAATCAATTCCATTCTAATTCAGGACATTACATTTATGATATTTGTTTCCCGAATTCAAAAGAACTATAGGATTTTAAACTTTCGCGTTGCATTGCAATAACTAACTTTGGAGTTGACTCGTGACCACGGCAGTTGCAATACAGCCGAAACGTCGAGCAGTGAGTAATAGCAACTCATAAGTTTTTATTCGCGTTCAAGACCCGTCATGTCTAATAGTTATTTCAAAAGAACTATTTTAAATTTGTTCCAGATAACAGAACAGCAACTAATGGAGATATTCGGTCGGTACGGGCCTCTAGCCAGCATCAAGATAATGTGGCCGCGGTCGGACGAGGAGAAGGCGAGAGGGCGCAACTGCGGCTTCGTCGCCTTCATGAGCCGCAAGGACGGCGAGCGCGCGCTTAGATGCATCAACGGTGAGATAGATAGTTAGAGTGAACAGGCTTCTTCTGGGCGAGCTCGTTCCATCTTCGACTCCGTCTTAGTCGCACTTGGCTTGGTCTGGAGTCAAGAGCAAACCCGTACTAAATAAAAAAAAAATATAGAAATAGATTAGCTTGTACCATAACAAACTTGTTGATATAGTAAACATATTTAAGTAGTTAAACAAAAATGAATTATTATTCTATAAATTGCACTTGTAAAACGCATAGGAATGCTCTCGGATAGCGTTAGACACGGAGTTCGATGCCTCGTTTGACACAGTTGCTTTTTACAAGTGCAATTTATAGTATTAAGTTTGTATAGTGACAAAACATTATAAAAACAAAACTAAGATTATAAATTAATATTATTTTAGCTTATAGCGTGGCTGTTTGATGCAGGCCAGCATTAGTTATAAATACGCCGGCTCTTGATATTTGTCACACCAAACGTAGACCAGCTTCCACACATAGTGCTAAAGTCTGGTATTCTTTGCTTGTCGAATATTGTAAACAATATTTTTATAAATTATATAATAATAACAGTTATTAAAATTAAATTAACTATTTGATTTAAAAAGATAGCAGTCGGGGGACTGCTACTAATATAAAAAAAAGTTACGTTGATATTTAAAAATACAGTTTACGATTGGCCAAGAGTTATTATAATGACCGAGGACGAAGTGTCGAAGTCGTCCTCGCTCGTATTGCCTGTGCATTCGTATAATTTTGTATGTGATTTATTTATTCGTACGTCAGGCAAAGAGATAATGAACTACGAGATGAAGCTGGGCTGGGGCAAGGCGGTGGTGATCCCGCCCGTGCCCATCTACATCCCGCCCTCGCTGCAGCAGCCCTGCAAGCCGCCGCCGCCCTCCGGCCTGCCCTTCAACGCGCAGCCGCCCAAGCACCTCCTCAACAAGGTACTGTGGCTACCCGTCTTTATCAATATTTACTCAGGGTTTCCCAACTGTGCGTAGCGTCGTTATCCCAGGGGCATCGCGTGACGATGCGACCAAGTCGAACATAGAATTAGAAAAAGCAATGAGATAGACAATTTCCAAACTGGAACCCTGGTTTCAGAAGTTATACTCAGAAAAGCAAGCAAATCAAATTAACCAGCTAATCTTTTTTTTTTGTTATGTTATGTTTTAATTTTGCAAAAAAAATATAAATGACAGAATAGTGTTTTTCTGATATTTATTGACTAGTACTAAAATTAGTAAGTTTATTTGAGGGCTGGGTTGAGGGGCGTCGCAAAAAAATAGCAAAGTACATAGGGCGTCTTCTTTCTACAATAAACTTTCCACATGGCTATTTGCGCATACCCAGTATCAGTGAGGGTCCCGCATTGATTCAGGTGCTGTTTTCCTCACTGAAGAAGCAGTATGATTTTCAAAGAAAATAAAAAGTTATCTTAAGTTATACGCATTATTATACGAAGTGAACGTTGATGTTTCTGCCGCACTACCACTTTCAAACGACATAAAAGCGAATTTTTGTGGGTAGTGAGGCAGCAGTGACTGATAATTCATAAAATAATAAACATTTTTTTCTGTTAGATACCTCGAGTACGCCCCGGTGACTACTATCCGAATGATCCTGACGATAAAAATGATTACGAACAGGTAAAGTATTGGATAAACACGAAGTTTATTTTGCTCTTGTTTCTTTTGACAGTAATATAAATATTAACAAGGTTTTAATGGTTTTCAGATACTATCACAATCAATAGTAAAAGTAGTGGTCCCTACAGAAAGGTAAGAATAATTTATTTCTTTAACTACTGAACACAATCTGCGAAGAATTTAAATCACAAATAGGCTAGTTAACTGAATTTCAAAAACTAGATAATACCTTACTTTAGTCAATATATTGATCAAATACCTTGATATATTTAAAAATGTCTGTGTTCTGTGTCAAAGAATTGGTAAACTCTACAATAAGCTAAGCGGATTATTGGATGTACACTCAATGTCCTTAGCTAAATTCAAAGCCGTTGTAGCATCCGCCTTAATGTGACCGTCTGTTTTTTATTGGTTTGTTTTTTTTGTTTTATTTTTTTGTTTTATGTTTCGGCCCTTTCAGGGCACATTTATTTTTATTTTTTTCACTGTATATTTGACGTTCATAAGTGTCATTTCATGACCTAAATTGAAATAAAGATTTTAAATTTGAACAGTTTTATTTTTATTTTCAGGTAACAAACACATAATAGTATACAGAACCATAATTTTGTAAATAAATAAAAAGAGTTAGCAATACTCAGCATCAAACAACATTAGACTCATTAAAAATGTATTTTAAATATCACCGATAAATAGATAGATCATAGACTGTGATGTTTTCGTTTCCAGGAACATTCTTATGTTGATCCACCGTATGGTCGAGTTCGTGATCCGCGAAGGCCCGATGTTCGAGGCCATCATCATGAACAAGGAGATGAGCAACCCGTTCTTCCGCTTCTTGTTTGAGAACCAGTCACCAGCACACGTGTACTACCGCTGGAAGCTGTACTCTATGTTACAAGGCGACTCGCCTAAGCAGTGGGCGCTCAACGACTTCCGCATGTTCAAAGGTACTAGCTAGGTCACCGCCGCCTAACCACCGTAAGAGCCAAATATCAAGCGATTCGCGTCGTCTTTCAATAATAAATATAAAATAAAAGAGTGACCCCGTTTGTGTGTCGTCTTGCAAGCGATTTTCGTTTGAAAGTGGTTAGGTGCCAGAGACCTTGACCGTTCTTCTACTTCAAATGTTTGTCACCAGTCAGTTTTAGCCTACCCAATGGTTAAATGGTAAATAAATATAAATATAAACCTAGGCCTCCCTCTTAGTTTTTCCATAGCGACCAGTTGAAAACGGTATGCATTCAGTGTGATCATGCGTCCTTTATAAAGTCGTCTATCCTTCTGGCCGGTGGGCGACAAACGCTGCGCTTTTGAAGAGTTTGTAGTATTCTGCCGCAACAGCCAACACATTTCTTGTCGCTGTGTGGCCTTCATATTGCCAACTGAGCTCACTTATCAGCAGGACTATGTCCGTTATATTTGCTCTTCTACGTATCTCATAATTTCTGATTCGATCTGCTACTAGTTCATCTTGTAACTGGTTAGCTTCATGACGATTGATTCGACTGCTGTCTCCTATTAAAATGTTAATTTCTGAAGTAAATGGTTTCTTAGCTAGGTGATATTATTATTATGCTTTACTGTTATGAATATAAATTCTGAAAATGTATGTTATTTGCAGGTGGTTCAGTGTGGCGGCCGCCGGTGATGAACCTGTACACGGCAGGCATGCCCGATGAGCTGGTGGACGAGGACGAGGCCAAGGACAGCATCCGAGGCACGCTGTCCAACAAGTCAGTATCATTATTATAACTTTTTTACTGATCAGATGAAAACATCATTGCTCTTAAGGGTTGCATTCGCATTGCACTGCGATTTGCAGCAACATTTACTGCCAATTCTTGCATTCCTTTAATGTCACCGCTGAAAATCCACTACAGATTATTACGTCATAGACCATGTTCTGGAAACTAGCTTTATTTACTACTAGCTTTTGCCCGCGACTTCGTTCGCGTGGACTTCAGGTTCGTCCCGTCTAGTAGCGCAAAAAATCTGTTTTTTACGACCTCACATTAGAAACCTCAAAAATTGTAGCCTATATGTTATTCTGATGTATAAGCTATATTGTGGTAAAGTTTCATTCAAATCCATTCAGTAGTTTTTACGTGAAAGAGTAACAAACATCCATACATCCATACATCCATACATCCATACTTACAAACTTTCGCCTTTATAATAGTAGTAGGATTATTATGCTCGATAATTGTCTTCACAATCTTCCATAATTTCTATCTATCCCACAGTCAGCGCGACCGACTCGAAGAACTCATCCGCGGTCTAACCCCCGCTCGCACCTCCATCGGCGCGGCCATGGCGTGGTGCCTCGAACACGCGGAGGCCGCGGGGGAAGTCGCACAATGCATCGCTGAAGCACTAAGTGGACCGCAGACACAACCACATAAGAGGATAGCGAGATTGTATCTGCTGTCGGACATACTGCATAATGCTGGAGCGAAGCTGACCAATGCGAGTGCCTTTAGGAGTGCGTAAGTACTTGTTCAAAGTAATATAGTACTGTATCTTGCCCGGGAAGTCGCCCAGAGCATCGCCGAAGCACTAAGTGGACCGCAGACACAACCACATAAGAGGATAGCGAGATTGTATCTGCTGTCGGACATACTGCATAATGCTGGGGCCAAGTTGACCAATGCGAGTGCCTTTAGGAGTGCGTAAGTACTTGTAAATAGTCATATAGTACCATATCACGCTGAAGCAGCAAAGAAAGTAATCCAACGCATCGCTGAAGCACTAAGTGGACCGCAGTACCGCACGTACAACCACATAAGAGGATAGCAATATTTTATCTGCTGTCAGATATACTGCATAATGCCGGAGCGAAGTTATCCAATGCAAGTGCCTTTAGGAGCGCGTAAGTACTTTTTAATAGTAAAATGGTCTATTACGCCTGGGAAGTCGCCCAGAGCATCGCTGAAGCACTAAGTGGACCGCACACACAGCCACAGAAATGGATAGTGAGATTGTATTTGCCTGCTGTCGGACATCTAACACAAGGCTGGTGCTAAGTTGACGAATGCTAACACCTTCAGAAGTGTGTGTGTACTTATTCATAGTAATAGTATAGTAATGAATATTTACATACGCACTGCATTACGTATATTGTATTACGCTCGGCAAGCATTGAGGTTAGCGAGATTATATTTGCTGACAGATGTACTGCTCAACGCTGAAGCGAAACTTATTCCGACACTTGGAGGGGTGCGTAAGTTAATGAGCAGTTTTCTTGTCATGAGATGTTTATATCATCGAGAGATGGCGCCACTTTAGGAACTAACTTTTTAAACTTCATTTAAGTTTTATAACAGAGAGTAATTCCTTTTCGCCAACGGAAATATTCAACTCAGACCAGTAACCGCGACCACTGGAGAAGTTTGGGGGAGGCTTTTGCCCAGCAGTGGGACAGTAATAGCTAACTAAAAAAAAAATAATTCAACAGTACAACAATATTAATGTAAACCTTTAGTACATAAAGGACATAATAATGCCAAAAAATAAGTAGGCTAATTAATCCATAAGTCACTTACGCATTTTACAATATTTAATTACGCACTTATTTTTCTTTGTCTATGGTTTTCCGCCTACGTGAAAAAAAAATTTTTCTAAAGTGACCCTAACGCCATCTTGTGAGAGCTGTGAAACGATGGGAAAAAACTGCTCATTGTTGAAAATATGTACGCGAGAATAAAACATTGAAGCCCTATCGATGTATTGATCTATTTTTATTTATTTAGTGTGGGTTTGACTCCAGACCAAGCGAAGTGTGACTAAGACTAACTAACTAAGAATTACTATAAAATACTGACGTGCGTGGGCCGAGTTCCACGTTTTTATTTATTTATTATTTTTATTGAAAAGGCACACCAACAGTTTACATATTGTACACACTTAACTAAAGTAACGTTGGTTAAACCATATGGACGATCTACGTGCAACAATAATAAACAATGTTTAACTGGTGTCGTTGGTATATGTTACTTTGATAATATTTCAGATTCCAGCAGCGGCTAGCCGACATCATGCGCAACTGCCACGAAGCGTGGATCAGCATGCCGTCGCGTCTGCAGCGCGAGGGGTTCCGCGCGCGCGTCACGCGCATCCTGCAGGCCTGGGCCGACTGGGCCGTCTACCCGACAGACTTCTTGCTGCATATCAACGACATCTTCTTAGGGCAGGAAAAGGTGAGTTTATCTTTTGTGTTAGAAGTAACAACATAGCTGGTAAATGCCGCTCGGTTACAAAGCGAAGGATTCCACGCGGGTCACGCGCACCCTGCGAGCCTGTGCCGACTGAGTCGACGTCTTCAGTGTCAGAAGTACCTCAATGGTTTGAATATTTATAATACTCAGTGTTAATTTTAATCTTACAAGATTAAATAAAAAAATCTAAAATTCCGCACGGGTAGGATTCGAACCCTTACCAACGGAGCCACCGTACAGACTCTCGTAATACGTCATTTCGCGTGACGTCAGCTTATGTACCTAAACTGTATCGCAACAGTGATCGACGGGCGCATCCGCGCCGCCCGTACCCCTCGCGCGCCCCGCTCTCGCCTCCCCCGCGCACCGCCGGCTAGCGGGCGGTCTCGATTTCGCGGTGCACCTCCGGGTCCGGTTCGCGAGCACACGTTCGAAGTAAAATATTTACTCGAATGACCTATATGTAATCATCGACCGTTTTCCGATCACAGGAGAATCCTCCCTCGGCGAGCGCCGACCCCTCGGG
>OY757252.1:13238696-13430454 GCA_963584085.1 Pyrausta aurata | reverse complement strand
GGATTGAATACGAGACGTTGCGGGTAGTTTGGTATCTAAGTATAGTATTGGTAGTTAAGAGAAGCCTAACGACATTATCAAAAATGCGATTTATAACCAAAAATTCATGGAAAGATTTGAGAAGCGAATGCGAATATTTACAGAAAAAATCGTAGAAAAAATAAAGATGTGAGAAGTTTCGGAAAAAAGAAAAGAACCGAAATCGTATGATGGCTGTCCGGTTGTGAAATTAAAAAAAAACTTCAAAAAAGATTGTGGCAAAAGGTTGTCATATTACAAAAAGTTTGATCTGTAGTACCTCCTTGAGCTGCGCCTGCGTGTGCTGCAGCAGGCTGCGTCCGCGCGCGGCGTCGTGCGCGTGCTGCAGCGCGAGCGCCGCCAGCCGCTCTAAGGCGTACCGGCCGGCTTCCACCGAGTCGATGTGTTCCAGGAGACGCGGTAGCTCGGTCTCGTCGTTTTCTTCCTGCAATCAAAACATGAGGTAAGCCCTTATGTATTATATACCTGTTTCTAAGTAGGCTTAATGATCTTTAAGAGAAGCACTTTCGAAGACACAAACTAAGCTCTGTATGCATGATCTGTTTGTGTGTCTGCTATAGCCTTCAGCAGTCCTTGGATAGTGCAGCAACTGTTCGTTATTGGGATCGTACGAGTCTCTCGCAGCTCCTATCGTCTTTTCTTTCTGCCTTAGTTGTTGTTCTAGCATATTCTACAGATTCTAACCGTTATCTGCATAATCTGTCCTCAAGTAGTGTAATGATTGCTTATTATCAAGACCCTTGTAGGTCCCGTGAATTTGTCTCTCTGCCTGACATGTTATTCTAGCACATACCATGTCGTTAATCTAGCTAGTCTGAGTCATATAATACTTGCCTCTATCTGCATAATCTGTGTCTGCGTATCAGCAATGGCCGTCCTTAGATAGTGCAACAGCTGTTCATTGTCAGGATCGCGCGAGTCCCTTGCGGCTCTCGTGGCCTTATCTCTCTGCCTGAGCTGTTGTTCCAACGCGTGTTCTAAGTCAGCGAGAGTGGTACGCGCGGCGCACGCGCGTGACACCCAGCAGTCGAGCTTAGACCACGCCTCGCGGTAGTGCGCCATCTTGTTTTTGCGGTTGCGATCTGAAAGAGTATGAGTTATTTGTGTTGAGAATAGAGACGCATTTATTTGCGATAACATACAGCCACGTGGACGTTTACTCGATCAGTAATTTGAAAAATAATGATACAAATTTGAAATTGAAAAACTTCATTATAAAAACACATTTAAGAATGCAAATTATTAACGACTGTAAACGTTGGTGAAAAATATCGTTTGCGCAAGCAGTAATCATAACTACAGTACCACAATGAAGTAGGGAGTCTATTGGGATGGGCTCTTCTATTAAAAGCTACAATATTCAGTGCCATGGCGAGTAAATGCCACCATCCTTTGATGGTGACGCTTCTTTAAGCGTCCGTAGTGGTGTTTGGTAGAAGGCTTTTGACTAGGTATTAGGCATGAGTTAGTTTTATCAAAACGTAACTGAAAACCGATATGGGTTCAATATCGATATCATATCGATACCCTTAACTACGTAACAGTTATTATAAAAACTATAAAACCGATGCAAACGCAAAACTTAAACTCGGATACAAGTTATGAAAAACCATAACGGTACGGCAAAACGCAAACTACGCAAAACTATATCGTAGCCGAAACTTCGTTGGCTCTCCATATTCGCGCCGTCCCTTTTACTCGCGCATGCTTAAATAGGAGTACAAGAGATGAAGCGAATATGATATCGGTTTCGCTGTCGGTCGGTGATTATCATCTTCCTTAGTGTATTTGCAAAAATGAACGTAATATCATTGCAGTAAGGTTGAGTTTTCACTGTAACTTTTAATGTTTGTTATTGCTTGGGGTATTTGATGACATATTAGGTAAATATTTTTTAGTTTTGGCGTGTCCTTGACCTCGAGTGGCACGTGCGTGCTGTGGTCGATTTGTTTATTGCTAAGATCTTTGTTTGTTGAATGTTAATGATGCAATTGCAAATTAGTGCAGTATCGTATATCAATAATTAGTGTTAATAGACGTTTAATTAGGTGTAGTATTGTAGATTATAAATCCCGGGATAGTTTCATCTGATATCTATATCTGAAAACGGATATTGATATCGATATGCATACTACATATCGGTTATATAGCGGTTTGCCTAGAAAAACGAAAACGCCCATGCTTACTAGGTATCAAGAGGCGGGAAACTCCCGGTTACTGCGGTGTGGAAGGGAAGAGGGACACCACCACACTATCTTCCTTAATTTGGAGTTTTATAGAAGAATCTCCACCGACAAGAAAGAAAGAAAAAAACGTTTATCCAGCACCAAAATATTTAAAAAAAAACCTTTAAAAACACTTAAAACTAAACTAAACATTTTGCTCTTACTTTTATGATAACAATTTTTGGCACTGAAATGGCCTTCGCTCAGTATGTGTCAGTCAGACTTCTTCTTCTTCTTTTCGAGTCAATGGCAATAAAACTTTCTGCGCCCAAAAAGTGGCAACATCAATGGCCTTCTGGTTGGCGCTGTAAAGGTCCTCTTGCGTGCAGGTGGCAGGAGAGGCAGGGCAGGACAAGAGCCTAGCTCTTATATTTGATGATAATGAACTACAGCACCAATTAAGTTTCTTACCATGCAATCTACCCGCGGCGCGACTACTAAGCTTATCGCGGTGTCCTCGCCTGAGTAGCGAGACTTCTTCTTGTTTCCGTTTGAGTACCTTTGGAAACGACAAGATAAATAAGAGAACTTCTTCATTGATCATTAAAAAGGACATATATGTATTTTAAGAATAGTATAACTTTAACGTACCTGTTCTTTAAGTTTAGTTTCTGCTTCTAAAGATCTGATAAGATTCGCGTTCTTTCTGGATTCCTTGCGTAGTTGCGCTACCTGTGACAAAAATAATATGATATGAAGTACGTTGTATAAATATTTTTAAGGTAAGGGTTAAGTCGTTCCCAAAACCTACCTCTTTGGCTCTTGCGGCCTCGGCTTGAGCGTGGCGTTTTGCTTCTATTCGCATTCGTTGGACTAATTTGACCTAGAACAAAACATTTCGGAAATTAATTTTCAATAAAAATACTTTAGTCAAGTGAAACGTGAAAGGGTATGTTGAAACAAAGAGACCCAGAAATTTTTGTTGTAATGGTTTCTAATGAATAGTAGTATTTACACCGTATATTTAGATGGTTATGGTGGCTTCACACAGCCCGGGCGCATCAATGGCATAGTATTTGTCGAGACTGTCAGTTAAATCGCCGCATATCATTGTGTTCGTTGCTGTCGCTGCGTATCGCTCCACTGGCGCTTAGTACTATGACTTATGGTATTTACTTATAGCCTCTAATAATCCTTTGAAGTCCGTTTTTATTTGTTTGTCAAATATTGTAAACAATCTTTTCATAACTTGAAAATAATATCACTGAAATATGAATTACCTATGTAGGTTGTGACTTTTGCGTTTATCTTATTTTAAAATGAATCATTTTATTAAAAAGGATTGTCAAAATTGTTTTTAATTTTCGACTAGCAAATAAAATCAGACTTTACAGTACCTTGTCCCGCTTCATGTTCTGCAGCTCGTTCCGCAGCGCGAGTATCTGCTGGTGCGTGTGCTGCTGCGAGCGCTGCAGCCGCGTGTGTTCGCGCTGCGCCGCTTGGAGCCGCCGCAGTTTACAGTACCTTGTCCCGCTTCATGTTCTGCAGCTCGTTCCGCAGCGCGAGTATCTGCTGGTGCGTGTGCTGCTGCGAGCGCTGCAGCCGCGTGTGTTCGCGCTGCGCCGCTTGGAGCCGCCGCAGTTTACAGTACCTTGTCCCGCTTCATGTTCTGCAGCTCGTTCCGCAGCGCGAGTATCTGCTGGTGCGTGTGCTGCTGCGAGCGCTGCAGCCGCGTGTGTTCGCGCTGCGCCGCTTGGAGCCGCCGCAGTTTACAGTACCTTGTCCCGCTTCATGTTCTGCAGCTCGTTCCGCAGCGCGAGTATCTGCTGGTGCGTGTGCTGCTGCGAGCGCTGCAGCCGCGTGTGTTCGCGCTGCGCCGCTTGGAGCCGCCGCAGCTCGCGCGACATCGTCGACACTCGCCGCTCGTACTCGTCCTTTACGCGTTTTAACTTCTCACTTGGTGGGGACGCTTGCGCGGCTGCAACGGAGAAATCAAAGTACTTGCTCAGATGAGTGTGCAGCGGGTATGCTTCGTTCGTACTCGCAAGAGTGTGAGTCCGTGTTAGACCTCTTCAAGGAGAAGCGTGGCTTCGCATGTCACGCAGCGGGCGACGCCAAGATGTACGCAGCGAGATAACTAGCAATTGTCATAACAGGGGAACGCGGCGGAAGAAGCGGCGGCTATATTTCTTTAGTTTGAGTTAGCACGTGGGACGACGCAGGTCGCTTTACGCGCCGCCTCGCTATAAACGGTAGAAACGCCCGACGCGCCGCGGGAAGCTACGTGTCATTTTCAAAGTAGGCCTCTTTGAAAATGACACGTCGTCGTGCGAAATAAGACCACAGAGCAAGCAACCGCTATCGATACTCTCGCGCTCTCGGCCTATCTTGGGTGGCTCAGCGATTGTGGACAACCGCAAGCGATAGACATCATTAAAGCGTTCATTTACTTGTGAGGTTTAACGACTACTACTTTCTCAATAAAAAATAATGCCACTTTTAATAAAACACAATTTACGGATAATATCGCGATAATTTATTAGCGAGCGCTGTAAAGTGTTCGAAACGTCGGGATGAAAAATCTAATAAATTATCGTGAAATTATCCGTTAATTGTGTTTTATTAAATATGTAGTATTCGCGTAAACTTCAGAAACAAGTAAGTAAAATTCACTTACTTGAGAACAGAAACAGTCAAAAATTTTAATTTACGTTTACATCGTTAAACAAAGTTTAAAAAGTAGTATTAACAAAGGTTTGCTACAATAGGCTTATTCTATAATCTGCTGCACATGCTGTGCAAGTTTCTTTTTAAAATTATGATGGGAGTCTATGCCTTTCAAGGATACTTGTTATTTATTTTAATTCAGCGTAGACACCAGACCACCACCAGACATCTATGTAGGAGCAAACTAACTGTTTTAGGATTGGGTCGTTGATATTTTAACATTGAAACGTTTAATAACAAAATTCCTATCAACATAGTTAAAATAAAAAACATATGGAAGTAAAATATGGGTCGAACTAAACAATCGATAAAAAAAATTTTTTTTTTGCCACATACCCAACGAAGCGAGCACTTTATCTCTCTCATCCGTGGTAGCTTTGATCTGATGGTGCAGCGTATCCAACCTCGTCTCGTAGTGCTGCCGCAAAGCGGTGAGTCTTCGCTGCGACACCTCCAGTTGTTCTATCAAGCGCGCTTTCGTGTCGATGTCTTCGCTTAAAGCTGTTAGCTGCGCGGTTAAATCGCGCTGTCCTGAGAAATGGAAACAAGTGTGTCAAATGTCGTGAACATAGGGTTTTATAGCACTGAATCAATAAATTTATAGCACTATCGTCGGCGCGTTAGCAACTGAGTCGTGAAGCCATAATGTCAATAGCGATAGGAATGTGCAGTAAGCCACTTTATTGGTGAGTGCAAGAAAAAACGTCATGACACTGACACAACTCAGTTAATAAAATGCTGACTAAAGAAAGAAATAGAGATATCAAAGGATAAAAAACATTAAGCATTAGAAATAGAGTTCTCAGACGATAAGAAAACATAAAATATAGAATTAGAAATAAAGAGCTCAAACAATATGCTAGAGTGAGCGAACCAGTTATCATCCGTTTTAGTCAACTAACTTTCGCTAGCTCGTCGTTTGCTACTTCGTCACTCTTTTTTATTAAACTTGTCACTTAGCTCGCTTCGCTCTAGCCAAGCTTGTAGCACTTACCTTTGGTCTCCGGGTCCTCAGCATCTTCATCCTCCGACTCCTCATCAGAGGGCTCGGAGTCGTCGGCGCTCTCTCCCTCAGCGCGCTCACGCTCGCCGATAATCTGGTCCCGCTCGCTTGTCATGCTCTCGCTCATTTCTAGCTTGCGCTGGAATTCTAGCTCGCCCATGCTGCGCGCTAACAGCTCTTTTTCCTGGAAAGTAATAACTTGGTTACAATTAATATTAAACATTCTTCGGGGCTGTATCGGTCGGGCTGAGGATCATTCTTCAATCGCAATTTTTTTTGATGAAGCGCATTCTGACATTTAGTCAGCGGCTTTCAAATATTGCACAGTTTATTTTTTACAAAAGAAATGTCCTACGTCAGTTATAACTCTGTCTTAGCCATGATTGATTTTCTCTGGAATCAAGAGCAAACCCATAAGTATTCATACAAAAAAAAAATCAAGAGTCAACATAAATTTCTTGTAAGTGGTTTTATTGGGCTTGTTGTAAATAATAAAAAATATGCTTACTTATTGCAAAAACTTTTGTGATATTGACAGGGTGAATATCTATTTTAGTGATTATTTTATACATTTGACTTAATATTTTGCTTATATTCGACACTTATTTGCCTGCCTTATTTTTTCTAAAATGTACATAATGAAGCCCAATCGAACAGTCCGTAAGAAGTTCTAGTCGGCTCTAGGTATTTTTTAGCCATCTCCTTTAGCAAAAGTTCAAATGAAAATGTTCGTTTACATGTAAAGTTTTTTTTTATCGTCAGTGTAAATGTACCTTGTACAGCTCGCGCTTGGCGTCGTCGATGACGGAGGACGTGTCGTGCACGGACTCGTGTCGCGTGCGCCCGACCATCTGCTCGCGGCGCCGGCTCGCTTCGTACAACGCCGTCGCTTCCATCAGCTGGGCTCGCAGGTCTTCTATTTCGCTCACGTAGCCCTGGGTAAACGAAGATATATAAATTATGGAAACTGTCTGGTGTAATAAGAAAAAATAGAAATCGTGAGGTTTCATACATTTTATAGCTCACCAATAATTATCACTCGAGTTATTTACGAAAAATTCCGAAATTAAATAAAACCTAAATAAATATTGAACAGCATAACATAAGTTGATATTATTCTAAAGTAAGTAACCAAAATACTTGTTATCGTATTAGATTCGTATTAGATAGATTATTATAAGATCGAGCCTAAGATCTCAAATATGGCGACACCGTGTAAACCCTCTTGCTAGCCACTCAACAGGTTGTTATTAATGGCCGTTTTTTATAAGCTCTGTAGACGTTGCCTTTGAGCCCGCGGTGCTATCGGTTTACTCCGTGAGAACAACTGGTATGTTTATAATAGTTGAACGATGGTTGCTAGTATTTAGGAAGTTTTATTCAAGTCTTTAAAGATGGGAAACGATATATTAAATGAGTGTATCGAATGTTCTGATTGTTGTGTCTTTGGTCATGATTTCAGAGATGTGATATGGGTCTATATTAAGGATGGGTGATGCGATCAAGTGCTCTGAGCGTATACGATATTGTCCACCTACCTGTACCAAAGCAGTCAAAGAGCAATCTCCCGCATCCGGGCTGCCATCCTTAGGCGCCCAGTTACCCAGCGCCTTTTCAGCCAACAGCTCACTATTTCTCGCCGATATCTGCTCTATGGTCCCCTGCATCGCCTTCACCCGTCGCCTTAACGCTTCAACCTCGCCAGTGAGGATGGCGTTCTCTTGTACCACGTCGCTCCAGCCTTCCTCGCCGTTCTCTGATATCACGCGTTTACCCTGTGAATAAATAAATAAATATTGGACACCAATCACATAGTTGATTTTTGTTTTTTATAGTGTTTTGTCACTATACAAACTTAATGACATAAATTCACTTGTAAGAGTCACAGAGTCACGGTTGCTTTTTACAAGTGAAATTTCACTATAAACGAGTCCCAGAGTCACGGTTGCTTTTTACAAGTGAAATTTATACCAATCACATTCATTGCTCAGATCCCGAAGTAAGCAGCTTATACTAGAAACGAAGTGGTACCCGATGGAGGTGGTGGCAATGGATGTACCAATATGTATTTTTGTGATGGTGACGCCTGCACCTTTGAGATCATTAAAGACTAGGATTTAAAAGATAATTGGAAGCTCCTTGCTTGCTCCTTGATCGGCGTTTCGGCGCAGAGCTCTAATCACAGCGTAAATTGATGCTGATGTTTCTTAAAACTTAAAAAGTTCATCATATCTATAGGTTGCGATATTCAAATAGTATTTCTGATATCACGCTTGTACCCTTTGAATGGATTTAACAAACGTGTATTTTTGAGATGGTAACAAACGCCTACACGTTTGAGACTATTAAGGACTAGGTTTTAAAAGATCATTGTAAGATGAAAAGGACTGAACTAAGCTCCTTGATGATGCTTATAGTGCTCAAGTGTGTGCGCAACACACAAATGCACTCTGTTTCTTCACTCTCATTGAGAAGAACCGACATGACCGGAAGGCACGTTAGCCGTTGGTCCTGATGTATGTTATATCAGTTGGTGGTGACCTGAGGATGAAATGAAGTACCTGTTTGTACTCGGCCAGTTCCAGCTGTAGCCGCGCCACCTCCTGCCGCAGCTGGTTGATGGTTCGCGACGTCAGGTCTTGGTTGACAACGCATCTGTTCTTGATGTTTCGCGCTCGGTTCGCGTATTTTAGCGTGTTGAGCGTCTCCATAAAATCGCGGTCGCTAGGCGATACACATGCTATCATGACTGTGTTGCTGTTACCTAGAAAACACCATTTATGTAAAGTATGAACTAGATTTAAACCATTTTGTAGTTATTATCCTATTCGGGGCCAAGACAAATCCAGCAAAGTAAAAATCATGAAAATCGGTACACCTGTTCACGAGCTATAAGAGGTGTTACTAACCCAACTTTCTTCTAGGTATATTTAAAGAAGAGGATAAAGTAATTAAATAAGATAAAGATTATGTATCCAAGAATTAAATTAATAAGGCTTACATCTCGGTCTTACCTCCTAATGAGTCTTGTAGTAGCCTCGTCAGTTTGGAGTCTCTGTATGGTACGTGCAAAACTCTCCGTGATTTGTCACCAAGGGCCGATATAACGTTCCCAAGAGCTAGCAGCCCGCAATTGATCGATATCCCTTCTTTAGCTCGTTCACCAGTTGCCCCTGCAAAAACAATGAGAATTCACATCAATCTTATATATTTCAACGTATTATGCAACATATTATGTGGGCACTGATTGACTCAGCCGTTGTACAAAAAACAAATGCTTAAATCGCGGTAACTGAAACAATATGAACCCTTACACTTGACTCACTTTCCAAACGCTTATAAATAACTTTTCATATGGAAAGTTTCTTGAAGTAAATATTTGTATTGCTATTTTAATGACCATAGCTATTAACATAGCACGTTGCTATGTAAATTAAGCTTGCAGTTATGTAGGCCAAGTTTACAATCGACATAATATTATGCAAATCTTATGTATGTTAGTATTCCGTTGTTGTTGCAAATTAGTTTGCATCTGAAGTGCCATCTTGTCTAAAGGATGTATTGTGAGACTCGGTTTTGAAACCAAGAGATCTTATTTCTCAACAAATGCAATGCAATGAGCATGCGACTTGCACTTGCAGAATTATAATTACCTATTCAAATGTAGTTGAAATACATGGTAGCAATGCAAAGGAAATAACTTTATTTCATGGTACTAAAGCAACATAAGTGGTGTAGAATGTGAAGAAATTAGATTAATACTATAAATACCAACTGTGTCACACAAGAAATCGAACCCTGTGTCTTACGCTATCCGGGCGCATGCCTATACCACTCGGTCACCGACAAATTGGCAAGCTTGTTAAATTTTGCAAGTTCTTTCTTTTAACGCGTAGGCTGCAGTTTGTATAGTGACAAAAAACTATAAAAATAAAGACAACATATTTTAAAAGTAACGGTAAAAGGTAGGAACGATGTCGTTTCAACTTTCAAATATGCTAATGAAAGATTACCTGTCCTTTTCAGTCTTTCAGAGCCGGCCAAGTCTACAAAGTGGAATTTGGCTGTCAAAGTTTCATACTGCTCCGGCGCTTCTGCATCGACTTCTTTATCTGTTACATCTAAATCGGCTGCCAGCCTCCTCTGCCTCATGAGCAGCGTGAAGACCGCGTGGGATCTTGAAGATGAGGAGTTCATGTTTGTAGCTGCTGTAGTTCGGGCTAGGGCTCCCGCTCGTAGGGCTCCTAGGGCTTCTTTGATGCTGCGGACTGCGCGCATGGATGCTCCGACCACGCGGACGCCACCGCAGCCGTCTTCTGTTATTCTTAGCGCGCCCTGTCAAACATAAGGTTGTTAATTAAAATGTAAAGGGGTTTGCACCATTTAGTAATTTTACTATAAGCAGTGCCATTTGTTTGCTTACATAAAATTACAATGTACTACGCAAACACATTGATAAAATTCCGAGTCTGATCACCAGTATGAGTAGCAATCATTCAATTACTTTTTTATACTTTTACACGATTTTATCGCGTAATTGGTTTGATAATGTAGTCATTAAAACGCTTTCATGTAAGCATGAGGACATTATTGCATTTTTGTCGGTGCAATTTGCCCACGCATGTACAGTCATCACTAAATACTAAGAATAATTTTATAACTTGTTTTTAAATTAATTTCTTTAGTATACGTACTCGTACAAAAGGTTAATAGCACGTGTTTATTAATTTTATAGATGGAGCATAATATTATGAACAACACTGTTGACAGTGACGATACATCGATATCACGGTTGAGCGATTGTTGTACTTGCCGCTAATTAAAATACTGCCCGCCCACCGCAGTGACGGCTCTATTTTCTACAGCCTTGAGCCGCACAAAAAGTAGTTAAGTAAGCTCATTTATGATAAACATAGTATAGCTGACACAAAGTGTGACTGAGTACCTACCGCATGCTTATTTTGTACGGAATAGTTCTACGGAATATTTTATAGGGATACAAGGTAAAGACATGAATGGATGGAGGGTAAATATCACGTTGCCTGTTACTTGAACATATAGATAACATGTGAAACTTCTTTGGGGAATGTTCCTACTGTACCTAACTCCACTATGCTTATGCTTGCAATTAGGCAACGATATTTGTTTTCTTGCACGGTTAGTTGGCGGTGTTAATTGGTTGTTGGAGGTAGTTTCTACGCGGGGGTATCGCGGAAGCAAGATATAAGAAAATCGGTGCCATTACCAAAATTGGTTAGCGACATCTTTGATAAATCAGCACATGAATAAAACTTTATTTGACAATACAATACAGTAGTAAATAGCACTCTTAACTACTATGTCAGCAGCCGCGGGTTCGAATCCCGCAAATTTATCTGATGAGCACGAACAATGGATGTTTATGGTTTCAATCCTTACTTCGACACCAGATAATTGGTGTGTAGTCTAGCGCATTTTATTATTATATTTATATTACATATTTTTGCATCAGGAGGTAAAAACCAGTTTGGTGAAAGGTTGGTGTCTTTTCTTTAAATTACACAGTAGAATGCCTACCTTAGCAAACGGGTCTTTAGCAGGATCCAGCAAGTCCACAATATCTTCATTGTACAGCTCTATGAACTGCGCTTGAACCGAGAACTCCGGCGGCAGATGTCCCTGCGCCCTTGCCTCTTCTGCCCTCTGGTCGGCGCCCGCGAATAGATCTCTGATAGCGCGGGGAATGATGCCTCGACGGTCTTCATCACCGTCGCCCTCGCCCTCCCACCCGCTGCCCATGGTGTAGGTCTTGCCTGATCCGGTCTGGAAAGAAAGATGGGACGATAAGTAAGCAGAAAATTATACAATACAATTTTGAATACTTGTAGAGCAGAAGACGATGAGTCATTGGTTAGTAGACTCTAAAAAAAATTACATGCTTAAAGAACTGAGTATATTACGGAATTACTGAGCCAGCCATTTGCTACGGAATTACTGAGGATTCTTTCACCAAGGAAATTAGAGCAATAAAATGTTACAGCTACGCTTTTCTTATGAAACAAAACTTTGTTCAACTTTGGAAAACTTTACAGCGACAGTTGTTTTTGTTGTAAAATAGTTGAGCTACGTATATTTCATGCCACACGATAATTCCAGTAATACGCAAGAGCCTATTATCCTTTTATTACTTTGACCTAAAAACTGAGGCCAGGTGCGTTATTGGCCTATAAAAGTAAGCCAATTGTAGTTATGGTGAATATTCATATTCTTGGGCGCGAAGGCGGATCGTAAGCGTAACCTACTTCACGACACTTAGTCGATAAGTGTCATGTCAGCCAGAGGTGAAAAACTGTTCCCAATTAGGTACGAACAGCCAATAAGTTATTAAGGCTATGAGAATGATGCTAATGAAGTCTATACAGTGAACGTAGGTGTAAGTATTGATTGGGAGTTCTCATTCTCACCTGGGTGTCAATCGACACGAAAATTACGAGTACTTTACAGCAAAACATTTTTGTTTTACAATTTTGTTACCAATGTACGAGTATTTGTTGTGTTTCTGAAAATAGGGTAGAGGTAAGTAAATAATGTAAGACAAATACGCTTTGTTTACCTTTCTTGCAACGTTTCGATTTTAAAATATGACAACTGATTTTATGACGGGTATTTTCGAGTGACGAACGCTACAGCTAAAAATTGACCAATTTTTAAAGCACTCAATTCAGGAGCATCACATTATTCAATTATGAAGTCAGGTGAATATATTGCAGTTTTCCGTTAATTGTACTCTGGACTCATGAAATACAAAATGAAAAGGTTGACCACCGCTGGTTGAGTTTCGGCGGGTGGCCAGTGACGTCACGCGTTCCCACGGTCACGCCTGCTGGACCACCGAATTCACTTTCTAACTCGTGACTGCCATCACAGTTGGAACCACAGCCACAGACATGTATCTAAGTAGAATTAATAGTTTTCATTTAAACGAAATCTAATCAAAATATTGTTGATTGTTTCGATTTGATTGTTGATATAGCACGAAATAAATAAGATGACAAAAGTAATAAACAAAATCCTTTAAACAGTTATTTTTTTCCCAGCAAAATTGTCAGTATCGGGAAAATGTTTACGTAAGCGTCCTACACGTCTCCTTCAAGTTCCAGCAACGTACAGACTGACATTGGCTGAAAATAATGCTTTTGTTATGTTATGGTAAAGGTTTTTAATGCATTACCGAGGACATAAGAGGAATTACGGGGTCTTTATTTAAAACGAAGGTACATTCGTGGTTAATTAAGAATATTTTTTATAACATTAACGAATATTTTACTCGATAGAAATATGTATTTAGTCCGATGGCGATTATTTCCACTTCTGACATTATCATGATTTAATTAATAATACTATACTTGCACGCTGACTAAAATGTAGCAAAGGAGACATTTTTTTCTTGTATGGAGGATGGGCCCACCCATAAATTGTGACGTCTAGTAATGAAACATATGTTAAATTGTTCCTTATAATGTCTTAAAAACATTAACCATATTTGTTTTTCGTTATCTAACGGGAATATTTGAAAATGCATCATAATTTAAATCCACACACATACCAGTTGACGCACATTTTTAGTCGTTTCTGAAAATCACAGTCGTTGAAATATCACTGCACAGTTACACAATAACGATTTAGTGGAATGGGGCCGTACTTAATGCTTTTTGCTTCTATTTTCTCGTTAAAAATCCGGAGATAACAAACACTAAATTCAAAACAAACCAAAACAAACGGAAGGTGACGGAAAGCCAAACGCCAAACGGAAAGTGTGACAAATGACACTCCAGCCATTCCTGTCAATGTCAGTGATAGCTGTCAGAGTTGCTATCCGTTCCACGGCTTTACTAGATAACCATTTTGTGCAAAAATCTTTAAAAAGCAATAAAAATATTTTATACGGAGATTCCAATTGTTTAAAATAAATAAAAGTAGAAAAAACGTAATCTAAACAAAATCACGTACTTGAAATAATTGATATTGTTTTTATATTCACCAGCCCGTCGTTCCTTTACACGTATTTGTAAAGGAGGAATGGCGTGATGAAAAGTAGTCAACACAACGCATCTTTTAGTTCGATTTTATTTTTCCGGTTTCATTTAAACGTTAACTTTCGTCTTATTGTCTAAAAAAATAAGTTATTAATTTAGGGTGCAATGTCAATAATAGACGCTACAAGTTGCTACTGGGCCCAAAAAAAATTTCTCCTTTCGGTGAACTCAAATGTATTATAAGCTAAGACCTTGTTTGTACACTCAAATACGCAAATAAACACATTTGTATTTTCGTCGACGTTATTTCTGATCAAGACGATACATAGCGTGGACAATTGACAGCAATTTGGATATACCAATTTTGACACGCGCATTAATAAATAACACTTGAGTCATCTTTTGAGACTCATATCTGTGGTACCTCTCTAGTGTAGTACAGCTTAATGTAATCTTGTTTCCGTTATCGCGTGAAAGTAATCGTTTGTTTGTCTGTTGTGTAACGACTGGACTTGTTTAGCTAGTACACTAGCGGAATTAGAACGGATTAATGCTCATTTTTGTCTTAATTATTGTGTTACGTTTTTGTTATATTTTAGACAACATTCTGTATCACTGCCTTCTTACATGGGCAAATGCCTCCATGCTATGTATAAGTAAGGGGAAGATATTAGGTGCTTAAGGCCATGGTAAAAGTCTCTATTATTTCTTAACTGTCCTAAGAAATGAAGCTAAAAACAAATTTTTAATAAATGAATGTTTAAGACAGCTCTATATTGCTTCTGCAGTAGTTTGAATCCGTTCAAAGGGCAAGAATGAATGTCAGTTTGAATTCAAAGGTAACATTATCTTTAACGAACTGCCCACTTGATTACAATCAAAACCAGCAACAATGATACAATGAGTGTCACGGTGTGGCGAAATGGATACAATATTAAGCCCACATTACATTAGTATTATGTATGTGTAATAACTCCATTGTCTAAGACAACAAACGTTTAGCAACTAAACAAGGTACGAGTAAGGGTCACGGTATTTTAAATAACAGTAATTTGTCTTGATAAATTTATACTTTTATGGTAGAAAATAATCTCAACATCAAAGGCCAGTTGATCTCTGTATTCTACATAAATATGAGAACATCTGAGTTGAACTTAGCTGCCAAAACTCGAGCAGCCACTTGCATAATTTTACCATACGCGTTGCATCAAAAATCATGACTACCTACTTATCGTTCGATAAAGCCTCTCTCACGATCGTTCGAGGGCTCTCAGATTTTCCGCAACACTCGAGATTGTGACGACCGCTCGTCAATGTCGACACATGCAATTAGAAAATCGAAAGTACGCGTCTTGCATGTTTACAAATTAATACTTCACGTGCTAGAAAGCACACTTTCGGAGCCATTTCTCCGCGATTATGATGTTCATCTGCATTTTGAAGCAATTTTGAATTTGTGATGAGACGACTATGGCTCAGGGACTCTACAAATATTGGTTGTTACAAAAGCATATTGCAATACTTGGTCAGTACTAAATTTATCAAAAATTTTCAGAGCTAATCAAGCATCTTGAATATTTGTAGTCATTACGGAGATTACAAGAGTCATTATAAATTATATTTTCCATGACAGAAAAATGATCTTCACACAATTTTACGAGCGATAAATATGTGTAAACAAATATGAATGGATACTACATAAACAACTTGTTGCACGTCCGGTGTAACGCACTATAACTTGGCTTTGATGTGTTATTATGTGGATGCAAGCAGATGAAATAATATTGCAAAGGGTTGGACTTCAAGATACCTACTGGGTGCAATTTCTTTATTCAATAAATACTCGGTACAATTACATACTATACAATATTTTCGCGGGCTGATTTTATACCACTCTGCAGACACCCAGAAACTGATAGATAGAGTTTCTGGGTGTCTGCAGAGTGGTATTAGTAGATTGTTATACAAGGGGAGAAAGCGACCCATTTCACTCGAGATGTTTCTGGCGCTCGAACGAAGTGAGAGCGCCAATAATTCGAGAGTGAAATGGTGCTTTCACCCGAGTTAAACATACTATTTTTCATTTCGACTGTGAGGAAAACATTAAATTTACAAAAGCGGTTGTAGATGTCTTGGTGAGGTATTAAGTAGTTCAGCGAGAAAGGAAAACTCAAGTTTTGAACAAAATATGACAGTTGATTTACAGTTCTAACAACACCTAACACGATTAGAAAGAATAACGGCACGAATACATGAAAACAGAGTACAAAAAAGCAGAAAATATCAAATAATTAAAGTCTGTAAAGAATATCGATCGATTTTTTTCCACAGATAATAACAGAATCCAAAAATAATTTCTTTTTTTTATAAAAGTTTAACGGCTTTGGACGAATCCTTCCTGAAATGACACTGACAATATAAAATAAAAAAAAAAACATCTTGGCATTATGGCGGGCAGCCGAATATTTTAATTGTTAATTAAATGAAAATTAGAAATTGTATATTTTTTTTACCAACGATCATACATAATACCTACACAATATGATTTTCAATTTATAGCTAAGCAAAAATGGTTGTTATTTTAATAACATGATGTGACTCAATTATCTTTGGTCCAAGCTTTGACTGCAGGCCTTGACTATATGCCATGTCAATTAAAACTAAATTACTTTCCACCCTAGGGATGGATAAGCTATTTTCCACCCGGCTATCTACACAGGAAAGTTATATTTTCCGAACAGGAGAGATGAAAAAAATCATTCATAACCTTAAGGTTGTTTAATCGCTATAAAAGTGATACTTAATTACGTAATACCTAGTTATTCTAAATGCTACTGAGCACATGTACCAGCAAGAAGAAGGTCCATAAAAGACAATGGTGGACATCCTGCTGTATTAATTACCTTAATCGAATACCTACTTAAATGCGGATGGCACTCGCACGCGGCGGGATTAGCAACGTATGCCATAAATACACAGCGTCAACGACTGAATAGGTCAGACAGTCTGCTACTGGATGAATTATAGTAAATAGTTATTGTGTAACTGAAAATTATTACATTTATATAAGCGTAAATAGATGACAAGATGGACGACGACGTTGTGAAGATCGCAGGATCACACTGGATGCAGACCGCTTGTGATTTTGTGATCGGTCGATGGGGAAAACTATGGGGAAGGCCTATGTTCAGCAGTGGACGTCGTTTGGCTGATAATGATGATGATGATGAAGCGTAAATAACATGTTTGTCAAAAGAGGCGCATTTTTAGGTTACCAAAAACATTTATCTCGTTTTAAACTTTTTTCTTGGTTGGCAGGTAGCCAACTAAGTTCCATTCCTAATAAAAAATATTTTATGAAATTAGTGATGTCAAAAGTATGAATTCTAGATTCTTAATTAAGTAGGATTGGTCATCTATAAATACCGGGGGGACAGCGGGGCTTAAAAAGTTTACTAACCGAATATTGTTTCGGAACTTGACAATATTAATAGAAAAATAAATGATAATAGCGATATTTGTAAAGTGACACGGTAAATAGCAACATAAATTATTTGGCTTTAGCCAGTGCTCAAGATGTGTATAGTATTTAACTGTTTGTTTAACTTGAGCTATAGCCCCGGGCGACTGCCGGTCTACCGCGCGTCGAATCGTGACTGACATACTGAAGGTGCATATCAACTTTGACATTTCATTTTATTGCAGTTACAATTTCAGCGAGAGTATGGATGATTCATTATGAGTGTGGTCTGAAAATACAACAGCGACACATACGTTATTACAGAATAATGCGACGATAATTTACTAACAAATCATTAAAAAAATGTTATTCGTGTAATAAAATAAATGCTGATATTTTAACTTCAATAACAGTATTCATAAATACAAAATCAAGAGGCAATAAACATTGAGAGTAAGAACCAATTATCTTTATTTTCAGACGTGTAAACTTTCACTGAGTATTGGCAATGATTGCTAAAATGCACGAAAGAGTTATAGTCTGGTACAGTCTAGATTTTCCATTTAATAACTAGATCTCAACTGCAAAAATGTTTTAAGAGAGTGGCTCAGTCGTGCGGATCTAATCATAGGTATATTATAGAAATTGCTTCAGGAAAAATTAGGACATTAACATCTTTAAGTGGGCGTGTATCTACAGTTTAAAAAACATATTAGCTTAGTGTTAATTATGTTTTTATATAGCTAACTTGGGTACGTAACAGCTTTATGTATAATACTTTTGCTGAACTCTTCATCTAAATTGATTAAAACATTTTAAGGTTTTATTTCGCGAACATTTATTTTTAAACGCCTGACGTTTTGAATGCCTTATAACAGCATCCGTGGTCACAGGCATACTAAGGTATCATTTGTCATAACATAGTTTTGAAAAATTCAACCTATCATCACATATTATTATCAATTGATGTTCCTGTTCACGCAGAAAAAGCTTACTGTGTCTGTGCGCGAAATGAATCCGTAAAGTCAATGAACTCATTCGCGTTTACTTCAGAACCAAATAAATAGGCTAAATTAAGATGACTCCATAGCCTAATTATTTTTTTAGGAAGAAACCAAAACCAAAGCACACACTACCTACTGTTAGAGACGGGGACGTCTTCAAAAGAGTGTAGAGTCTAGTGTGTAGAGCCCATTGTAGAGCACTGAACCAACAGTTCCCTTTCTTTCCGTCGTCTCGTTGACCTGGCGAATGCCACAATTTACGTGCATGCCAAGATGTGCAGGGAAACAACGACTTTAGTCAATTCTGCCAATTAACATCAAGTAAATAGCCCATTTAGGTTTTCCATAAAAACGTTTTAGCTTTTCAAGTAGAGACAGATTGATTGGAACATTTCACAAATCAGAAGTCATTGACCCAAATATTACGAATGTGTGGTTATGAATTGTATGAGACAACAAAAATTCAAATATTATTTATTTGGTTGGTTAGTTCGCGATCTCAGATGTCATTTGGGAAGACCTCAACCTACCACTAACCTATATTTTAACGAGATTATCCCTTATCCCTTCACATACGAGTATGGTAAACCAGTATAAAGCCCTTGGCAAAGTTATTTCGTTTCTTATCAAGGGCAATTATTACGTAGTTAGTATTACAAAGCTTAATTACTCTATCAAGAATTATAAAGGCTTAAATGAGCCACTTAAACCTAACATTAACTATTCACGAATCGAATTTTCCAATGTTTTTTGCTTAGTCATCGTGATATTACTAATCCAACTCACCACGAAAATTATTTTCAGTCCCACCCTACGCTTCTCCTATTTCCTACTAATATTAAAAATGCGAAAGTTTGTGAGGATGGATGGATGAATGGATGTATGTATGTTTGTTTGTTATTCCTGCACGCAAAAGCTACTGTATGGAATGGATTTAGACAAAACTTTACATGACTACAATTCATTGTGATATTTTTTCATGTCCGAAATTTACGTGGGTAAAGCCGCGGGGAAGAATCGCTAGTTGTATTATACATACATTAGAGACGAAAGTTTATATATTATTTTGCGATTTACGACTACCTATGTCTATTTCGTTTCAACGTTTTGAGAACTTGAGCCCGCAATTAAGATCACGTAAGTAAATAGAAGACAACAATATGAGATAATTTAGTTCCTCATACATGAGCTCTATTTAGACCTAGCTAGAGCCTAGCTATACTCAAGTAGGTACTTGTGTCTTTTGAAGTGCAATTGTTTTGATATAAAAGTACACACTGAAGACCCAGGTGAGTGTGCCAGTGACCTACATTCTAACAGGATTGTGTCGCCCCAGGAAACGGAGGGAGAAAAGTAGATCAATCATCGGAGAGCGCGGAAGTTGCCACTTCACGAATGTTTTACGGCTTTTCAGGACAGCATTGGTGAATTAAAAAAAAATATTACGCTATCGCCAATTCGTGATTGCATATGATAAGCATGATGTACTTACATCATTGCACCTATTAATCTTTAATGGTTTAGCTGTGTTCCAATATCGAGAAATGTGAGTGTTGTATCTATAAAACGAAGCCATCTTCCGCTTTGTCAATTTAAAAATATAAAGGTATCTTTGTGTCTGTCTCTGGTGGAAAACACTTATTGGCCCCTTAGTACTAATATTGCGCAATGACATAAAACATACAACATAGTGTATGTGCTGATCTCCACCTCTTCACGATTATGCAAACGTCTAATTGAATCCACAAATATAACGTTGCACGCGTCTTTGCTTGACTATTAGCAGCTCGACGGCGAATGTGTGTTAGTCAAACGTAGGAAAAAAAGTTTATGAAATACATGGTTAGTCATTGTATATTTCAAGATAAATTGTGGTGTAAATCAACAATAACGCAATTTTACTTAAGTTTAACGTTAGACAAATCTTCTTATATTTCGAAGTCGTTGTTGCACGATAAAACACTTCCCAGTACTTAACTTTATTAAGATTCACTCAGTACAGTATATTGCGTACCTAAATTGCTTAGTTTTTTTCTTTTTAACTGCAATTTTATAGCTACGACGCTCATATTACATGAGCTGTTTAATTTGAGAATTTTCAAGTGGTAGTAAACATCGATATTCAAGATACGGGGAGCGATTAAAGATAAAGATAAGCAACTGGAAGGAAACTGCATTTTATAATATTCGATGCATATCAAAAGAGGGGAAACAAATGAGAGCCGTTACCGGTAAATCGAAAAGGCGTTGAGGTAATAAATTAAAGACTGGATTGTTTCGCTTCGCTTTTAAAAATTCTGTACTTTTCTGTTCTTAATGAAAACACATTATTTGCATGCCTGTTACACATCTCTGGGCCTAGATATCCCAAATGATGTTGTCGCACGAATACATAAGCTGTTACTAGTCAGACATGATCCATCTAAGGCCACATCATCACTTACCATCAAGTAAGATTGTGGCCAAATGTGCCTATAATGCTATAAAAATAAATAAATCTTTCATAACTCAAGGCTCAATAAACACTGACATTGGGTCCTGATGTTATAACTATGTTATTTTTTTATTTTAATTCAACCATATCAATCATAGACCCTGAGTTTGAGACGTTCAGGGAATTGCACCGTACAGTACCACGTAGGTGACATTGCAATTAGCCTATCACCTATTGGAACCTTGAGTAGGCCTGTTATAGTAGCCTTTAGTTACACGGGTGGGCTAAAGCAATTAAAATTTTACTACTCTAGGAAGCGATAAATTTATCAATTCGTCTAAATACATAAGTCGGAATGCGAATAAATTAGGTAACTGTTTGTTGACACGAACCAAGGTCAAGGTGGACGATATTTTACTTAGAACGTGTTTACAAGTCATTAGCTTATTTATAAGTTAATACGTAACGCAATATTAGATCTGGTTCAGGCGATAAGCGGCAGGCAGGTTACCTGAAACATGGCTGAAACGTAAACAAACAAAAACAACAGCCCGAATTTCAAGAGTCGAAATATTTTCTAAGGTTATTATTAGTGTGGTTGATTGAATTATTTCGCTCTACTTACATTGATGATTGATGGATAAAATGATCTGATTCATTTATACATACCAAGTGGCTTAATAATATGAAAATCGAAAAGGAAAAACCTAGCGTATCATTATTTCTTATATGAACTCGCTGTCTCATGCGCATATCGACGAGTACTACCTACTTATACTATAAATAAAATATTGTACGATCTTCAGATTAACTATACAACGAATAAAAATCATTTTTTGAAGTCGGTAAAAATATTTCCATTTTGAGATTATCCCAACTCATGATACAAATTCTAATCGGTCGTCACTTGCGCTGAACGGAGGCCACTGGAGACGCTCGGCGTTCACGCATCATAATGTTTGTGTACTGATGTCACCGTGCGAATTGATCGAGACACCATGGCACGGAACTCTACCTGTTGGCTATTACCTTGAATCTTGTACTGTATGACATAAGAGCAATGGGTTTATGATTATGATCGTTTGTATATGCCAACGGGCGTAGTTAGACTTAAGTTAGAGCAAATGGCTAACCGTTTACGTAATGACAGGTTGTTTTCTTAATTGAAAAATGTTTATACCTACGTCGTACCGTCGTAACCTTTACTAGCTTTTATACCGACGACGCAGTCGTTACTGGTCTTCGAGATTGGTTAGCAGTCTACACTTCCCTAATTCACGATGGTAAACCAGATTGTATATGATAACCTAATCGCTTTTTTTTTGGTTAAGCAAACATAAACTCTATGCTAAACATAGCCAAAAACAGAGTGTTCCATTAATTCAGCCTGAAGTTTACAACAAACAAGATAAAGAAGGATAACTATTATCATACATAACAAACGAGGCGTCAACTGTTATCTGAATACATACAGGGCCGTACTAATCTCGAAGGTAAATTGCGCAGGTGAGCTCACACTGACCAAATACTGGACCTTGGCTGCCAAAAATTTTTCGTAAGAACATAAATTATTCTAAAAGCAAGTTTCTATGTAGTTTGATGACTACCCATGGAGTTTACCTAGCTTTTAGACTTCCGTATGATGCTCTGTGTAGAGGCAAGAGACTGTCTGTAGTACTTAACTAATAAAGCCTTTAGCCAAAGTACCTACAAAGACAGTTGCTGGAATTGGAGGTGTATTTTACGACTAGCTATCGCGGGTCTTAAGATACAGCCTAGTGATAGACAGACGGACAGACGGACGGACAGACAGCGAAGTCTAAGTAATAGGGTCCCGTATTTACCCTTCAGGGACGAAACCCTAAAAAGAAGTTATTTATATGCGATACTAGTAAGTGTCAATGATAAGGTCGATAGTATGACTTGATATTAAAATATGTATGCTAAGTGAGTAAATACTCGTACATTTGTCAATGTTACTGTTAGCATCTCGTGGCGCTTTAATCTTACCAGTAGCACTTCGATAGCAATCGATAATGCCTTATCGACTCCCATTTGCTTACTTTGATACGCAAACTAAGATAAAGTTTTTTTTATTGCAATTTAAAGCTAGTACATATTTAGATTGCTAAATATATTTGTGAAAGTGAAGAGAAAAAGCCGCCCAATTATCGAACTAATTAATTTTAATGACAGCATATATTGCGTCTGCGCCACGAACGCGATGCGTCTCGTCTGGACAGAGAAATGTTATTAATATGCTTTATGGCTTTTTTGAAATTATAGCTGCATTAGAAAGCACATTTTTGACGCTAAAGAGACATCAAAACACAGAGGCAATAAAAGTGATGATGCTACTTCCTAATTATAATGTTACTGGTGTGGTTAATGACTTGCAGATGATATTGCTTTGACGAGATATTAATTAATTAATCTATGCAATAAAAATCAGATAAAAAAGAAACATAATCGATAATCGATTAATTGCAAGCAATTTGCAATATTATACAGATAACGATTGGCGCAGAGTCAATAATTTAAATTTTACGACTATTATGCCACTTGCGCCGCCGTCAGGAAACCAAATGATAATAAGGAGCTTCGTAAAGCACGTACGACAAAAACACGCGACGTAAATGGAAGCCCAGTCTTGACCTAGGCTGCACAATGCGCGCCTTTGCCTAGGCAATGAGTCAACGCGGACAAATAACACTGTTTGCGGTTAGTACACACGAGCGATAATACCCGTAACACCACATGACGTAACGCCGAATTTTGAAACGGTATGTTGCGTTTACGTTCAGTTGTTGAGGCACATGGCAAACATTGAAATACCTACACTTCACGGCTCTATCTAGGAGAAGTACACTTAAGACGCAACGGAATGTTGGACATACGAAAATGGCAATTTGGAGAAGACGAGCAATAAATACACAGGCACAATAAACATCAATGAACTTTGGTCACTAGCCTCTATGCAAATTAAAAATAGTTACCTGGTTATTATTATTTAAGGACTGAAGAAAATAAAGTAGTATAGTAATTAGATGTTGTGTAGATCATTTATAATATGTAGGAACTTGGGAGGCACGCGATATAGATCAGAGGCGCGCGCCGATGCCCTTATACAGCGTAGGGCGCTAATACGGTGCTAATGGTTGCCGCTTTAGCTGCATATGTTCTGCTTTCATAATTAGCTGGCCTTTGTTTATGCTGCTTTGCATATTTTAATTTGCAATGATTAAAAAGCTTTCAGAGTTGAATAACTTGATTCAGATTTCATCATATCTAATGAATAAGACTGGTGTTGAAATCAATTATACAGTTTCGTAGAACGCAAAAGAGACACACCCGTCGCCCACGTCTTCAGCCCTTTAACAAACTTCAGCCGAAGCGAAAGTGATGACGTCTATGGTTTGTAAATAAAGATATCGAGAATTTGTCTGTGTACCTTATTCTAGTTTTGGACGATCAGTAACTTTTTCAGGCGTTTGCCCGGGCAGCGGTCTTGTGCCTATAGTGACTGCTTATTGTAGTTACCACGTTTACACGTTATACATCCTCTTAAGAGTGTTGATAATTCGCAATGCTGCGATCATAGCTGTGTCTAAATCCTGTATGTATTAATCCTTATTCTTGATTCTGGCTGAAGGCTGAACATAAATTATATCAGGGAAGGCTTTTGACTGGATATTAAGAGGCGGGAAACCCTCGGTTCTTAAAAAGTGGTGTGGAAGGCAAGAGAACACCCCCATCTTCCCAAAATTGGGTTTTTGTGAAGATGACGGAAAAAACTCCACCGACAAGAGCCTAGCTCTTAAATTGATGATGATGATAAATCCTGATCCTGCTTTGTATATTTTTAGGAGTAACGTCTAAATTACGTTGCATTCTACAAGTCATGACGAGCAAGCGAGGTCATCCTGACAAAAGATGACATAAAGATATCAGTTCTATAAGAGTTAAAACACCCATCCCACTCAATTGTATGGCTGAAATGAACTAAAGCAGATACAATCTTGCGAAAATTTTACAACTGATTTGTACTTCAGATCAGAACTAAAATGGTGTTTTTTACGAGCTCACGGATTTATAAGGAATGTCCGAAAATAAAAATAAACGCTAATTTCTCATAAAAAACCGCCATTCAGACATCAGGTTTCCATAACGAGTTTACTATAAAAACCGTTGAACAAACACGTCTATCAATAAAATCACTGATTACACAACTCACAAAAAATCTGAAAGGACGTTGCCGAAATGTCGTTGCCATAGTTGGAAGTTTGATTGGACCTAAGTCTTCAAGTTCTGTAATTTGAAGTACTTATTTATTACGTTATCTAAGAAAGCACGATTAGGTTTATGTAGAGACTAAAGTTTCGCCGCTCAGAGAATGCTATTTTGACGTTTTCAATTTTGACTCAAAATGTATGGAAAGAATTTCTAACTTCCTGACTTTGAAAGGATATTGACCAAAGCTGGGCCTAGATTGCGTCTTTGTAGTTTATGTTTCAGAAATCTTGTTTTAAATTATAATTGCACTGGTATTTTTGAAATAATCTAACGAATATGGGTTTAAAAGTAACACCTAAATAGATTAGGTGACTTTTAACGGATGCATTAACTCTGCAATCACAAATATAGCCTCAAAATGCCTAATCTGCCATTAAATTTCACGTAAACCCCTAATTATTTTTCAAAAATATTTATTGTGTGTATTCTTTCAAATATTTTTTAACCGACTATTTTGTAAAGATGCATGCTGACGCAAAAGTGGGCCCATAGTTTCTATAGAGTTTTGGGCAAGATCCTTTTCCATCCATATACATTTTCTGTAAAAATTGAAATTGTCCTAATAGCATTACAAAATTATAATTTAAGGGATAAATATTTGTTTGTTCTTACATATTGGCATTTTAAAAGAAACATAGACAGTTTGGGTAACCCGTATTGCATTAGGTATCCCCCTATAACAACGTCAAAATTATTCAAAATAGGTATAGTGGTGTCCAAACCACTTGACTAAACAGAGCCGTTTGTTGGTAAATACATGACTAGTAGCTCCGACTAATGTATCGGATTTCCGGTGATAAGTACACAACGATAACGAAGAATGAGTTAACAGTTAACTAGGTTTGTCATCGCATTTTGTTTATTCTAAACCCAGACGGTATTATGCTTTTATTATTGATTAATGCCTGCCAGTGGTTATTAAATTGATAGTCCATTAAAATACAGTCAATCGATAGATACGTAATGGCATAGTAGTATAGTAGGTAAATTGAAGTGCCATAATAATAAAAACCATACGCAATAACACTAAATACACGTCGTATACAGGTATAAGATGAAAGATCTTGTCAATAACTTAATATCACTTAACTTGAAAACAGTCTTTTAACTAACATTTATAGCTAGTTACTACGCAGCATGATGCCATGCTCTCACAAGATTGCTTTAAGTAAATACTATAATTTGCCCCAGAAACTACCTCAAAAGCAAATATCCATTTAACACCTCTGCCACACTCCAATTTCAATGATTCCTTTATTATTATTCGATTATTCAATGAGCTCACTTACCTCTTTCTAAGGCTTTTACAGACCTACATAGAAGCGATAAATATATTATTGCAAGACATGTAACCTACCGTATAATTTTAAGTCTGAGCGGTCATATACAGATGTATCTAATGTTACAATCTACGTGAGATGTGGATTAGAATGCTTGAATGATTATGAGTATTGTATGATGTATGAGCAATGTGATGGAAATTCTAAAGGGAACCCAAGGGAAACCCTTGGGTTAACTGGAGCGGGCTACTTATATATATATATATATATATACTACGTATTCCTCTACACGGAAAAAGGCCTCCCTACCTTTTTACCATTCTTCACGGTTTTGGGAAGCTGTTCTCCAGTCTTTGATGAAGGAGTCTAGCTCGTCACGCCACCGTCTTCTGGGTCTACCGGTCCTGGCTACTTTTATGCCAAGAAAACTTTCCCGGTAAGAAGTTTAAGCACGCAACGCTTTCGCTTCGTCACTATTCTAGTCTCTAGTTTAAGCTTCAAGGGAACACTTTCGCGGTATCTAAATTAATTAATCTATTTCAGATAGTGGCAGTTTACCATAACGAGTAGAAAGTGCGATTGAATACTACCGTTCATTCTGAATGGAGACAACAGGGTTTATCTGTGCTCGTGGGAGCTCGTTAAAACGAATTCCTAGTGATGCCATGGTAGAGTAGGTTTCGCCTTGATTTAAGATTTTACGGAAAGTGACGGTAAGCTGTTATTGTCAGGCACCAATAGGTATAGTAAAGTAAAGTCAGCGTATGACGTCCCACTGTTTACTTAACTATACTTATAGGAAACAGGAAAAAACATCACTAAAGTACCATGGAAATTCTTCAGTAATGTACGACGTTCTTTTTTATATAGCCAAAAAAATTAAGCGTCAATGAAAATAAAAGAAAAAAAGGAAGCTGTATGTAAATTGTACAGTTGTGTGCGACGTACTTTTTTATGCGTAAAAAAACATTTAAAACGTGAATTATTTAAAGACACAATAATAACAAACAAAATACCAAAGTTTTAAAAGGACTAACAGCAACTATTTAATTATCATTACACGTGGCAATTTTTCATAACTAAACATATCAAGATATCATTTATTTTATCATACCTAGCTAGGTTAGGTGACGGTCTCGGAAAGTTCGCTAGAGTCATAGAGAAATGCCCAGTTTCGTCTATCCTTGCTCATCACTAGCACACAGTCCAGTTGCGAAGTTCAAAAACCCCATTCGTCTCGTCATCTCTGATCTGTTGCACTAATCTATCCAATTACGTGGGCCATCGGCCCAGTCTGGGTGCCGGTTTTCGACCTCACACGAGGTAATTGCACATGAATACTGAATCAGCTGACCCCAGAAGTAAGTTAAAGCGGATTTCCGAGGGATAAGTCAGCCTTTAAGCGATTTATCAAGTAACAAAATATGATTACGCGCTTGTATGAGTATAAAAACTGCATACTTCCTTGAACTATAGTTCATGTTAAAGTATTGTTGTTCAGAGACACTATAAAAAATAAGTCTTTACTGCTACCTTCGGTAAATCATAATTTATTAACGCGCGAGCAGGTGGCTTGTAGCCATTAAAAATGAAGTCTATTTACTAACTTGATCCATAAAATAAATATTGACGGTGACTTTATGCAAATATTTAAAACACTCCCAACATAGTTACTGGTAAAGACGTCGGTAAAACAAATTTACATAGTAAATAATATAATATTATAGGGGGAGTCAACCGCAGAACGACAAGGTATGAGATTACTCTGATGCACCCACACAAATCAATCAATGCATGCAACGAAAAAGAAACTCTTGTTTTTATTTTTATTTTTAACTAGCTTTTGCCCGCGACTTCGTCCGCGTGGAATAGTGACTTCTTTCTCCCGTTTTTTACACATTTACCACTATATCTTTGCTCCTATTGGTCGTAGCGTGATGTAATATAGCCTATAGCCTTCCTCGATAACTGGACTATCCAACACAAAAAGAATTATTCAATTCGAACCAGTAGTTTCGGAGATTAGCGCGTTCAAACAAACAAACAAACAAACAAACAAACTCTTCAGCTTTATAATATTAGTATAGATGAAGTATAAGTTACCTGCTAAAAAAACAATGTTTCGCTTAAATAAACAGACATATTTTTCTTGTCCAATTCGTACAAATAGTGAAAGATTTCTTCATGTGCGTTCAATATTTTTTGCAGTTAGTATAAATAAACATTTTTGAATTAGATCTAATTAAAACAAAATTGCGAAATTAATTTACGATAGTAAAAAAATATATTAAACGGTAATTTCTACGATAAATGCTTACAATTACTCTTCAATAATAATTACTAATTGCTTGTCCAATTATCGTTACAAAAAGCGTTTCATTCACAGGACGATAATGAGTTTTTAAGCGCTTTTATATGTTAAGCAGGGATTATAGTCGGATATTACAGCATAATTAGCAATATGGCAGCTTGAGGTCGTGCCGTAGACCGCGTAGGCGTCGCAAGGACCTCTGCGCCCGCACACCAAATACATGTCACCTTTTATACGCTGGCTACATGCAAATCATAATCGTCGCCCGCCATTGGATTGAGACGTTTTTGTACGCGATATAACGCCGTGTGGGCTGCGGAGGTATTTGGACGCAGGATTGCGATTGTGCTTTTGTGCTACTTCTGCTCTTTTAGGACTGTTCGGTAAATATTACTCAATGGTTGAAACTAGGATATGTGTAACCACCAAAACAAAGGTTTGACCAAAAATAAAATAAAAAATAAAAACTTGATTTATGTTTCGAAGTTTGTATTTCTGCTAAACTGTATTCGCAAAGAAACGAACCGCTACCATAGAGAATACTTATTGAAAATATTGTGGTAAAGTTCTAACAGCCTCCTGGGATTCCCACAACGCTCGTAAGTTCCTCCAACCTATCTCAGTAATGGACCATCTGGCTGAGTAGAGTCCCGATGTGAAACAAAGGAGACAATGCTTTCTGCCCACAGTCATATTCAAAGGACGTTTCACTTTCCTGGCACAAGTTATTTTCACCTTCCAACTATTACTAGGTGTTCGTCATGTTAAATGTCAACTATTTATAACAGTTATTCATGGTAAGCGGTCGATGAGAAAATATTTTACGAGGCGATGAACTTACGGACATTTATACTATCCTATTGATGTAAATCTCCTAATTCCTACTTAGGGCGTATTTAATATACGCCATATATATTGGTTCATATTGAACCAACATCTGATTATGTTTACTTAATTAATGTTAAGCATACTGCAATCAATTATGAGGAAAGATTGACTTACCGTAATTAATTACTGACCCAATAAAGTTCCAAAAAGTCCGTATTCACGCCATTATTTCGCCAGTTAGGCTTTACGATATAATTTGAGACTTGTTGCAAGGTGGGCGGGCGTTCTGCATTATTACAGTGTAGATAAAAACAGTAATCTCAATGTCTAACCACATTTTGTTCTACAGATTATATTCCCAAGGGGTCTCTATCCGCATCAGCACATCTGGAATCGATTGTGGGAATACGAATAGACGCCCCCGCCGCGCTGTGGCACTTCATAGGAATAATGCACTTTAATCATCTCGAAGTGTATTCTAGTTGAGTATTGCTGTATTCTGATTAACCAGAATCGCATTGGTAATAATTCGATTGAGGGAAACATATAAGTGAACATACTTATAAGTATTATCTCTATCTTGATACGTGTCTGTGGTAAAATACAATACTAGGGAGTAGTTCAAATAGCTCTCTGGGTTTTTTTATCTAAAACTGTATGTACATTCACGCCCCGAGTATGTACAGTCTACATGTTACACCACATGAGTACGAATTTCGATTTATTATAATCTTCCTTCAAATCCGATTCGATATGATAGACGTCCTGTACTAAGCCAACTGCATTTGTGTTTTTGTGTATTATTAAGTGCATTTACACGAATGTAGAGCGCTGCAGTGAACGGAACCGAGCAAGACAAATTGGCCACAGGCCTGCAATGAAGTCATTACGCTTTAGTCGCAATGACTGTAATGAGGCACCAAAAATATGACAAATGTGGATAATTAATGTAATTCGTATTTGCCCGAACCAGGAACACGCTTTGCATTTCAGTGCTACATCAAGGTAGGTATAGTTGAACGCTTAGTATTGTAAAAATAACTATTCAAGTCTATTTTACACAGCCCTTCTTTGATAGCAGTGCTATAAGAACATATTAATTAATTTTAATTTAAATCTGAATAGGCACTAACTATGTATCAATGAAGTGTTAGTTTGGAATTTCCATAAAATAATATTAAGCAGTATTCTTTTTTTATTTAGCTCCAAAAATGTTGTTTGGAATTTGTTTAAATTAAATTATATCTAATTTCAATGTTAATCACATCACAAGCCAATAACATTAATTAGAACGTTGAAATATTTTTCTAATTTTAAATCGCATAACATCCGTGTAGTTTTAAAATTATTTACAATGTTTTGTATATTTTGCTATTTTAAAACTGGGAGTTAACTAGTGTTCGACGTAAATAGTTTGTTGTTCAATGTTCTAAATACGTAAATGCTCATTTAAGTCATTTTCGAGTACAATGGGAACATAACCAGCTCCTACAGCATTATATTCCGTAAGCCTTGGAAGTTAAGGGTTGAAAGTAGTTGCGTTTTTCCGCTGTAAACTGTACAAAGGAGTTTCTGTCACGCGATGTTTTGCGATGATATGTCGCTTTACGGGTCATGAACCCAACGTAATTCTTAAACTTCAATTACCTGCCTTGTTTTAAAGTTTGAGTCCAAAAATCAGTGAGTCGTTATTACTAAACGTATATGCATAGAGTACATATACATAGAAGCTATGCCAAGCAAAAAATGTGTCGCAAATACCTACGACCACAAGATTATGACGTATTCCTTGAAATTTGAATTTCGAATATGAAACCATTTGTATTTGAGTTGATGACAAGTGGCGTCCATTTATGGTTCCAACTCAGGGTTCCAAACGCTCGTAATAGTAGTTCAATGCGAAAATCAGAATTTTTAGACCTGCATGATGGAAAATTTTAGAGTAATGGATGGGAACTTAAAATGGGCAAAAGACTGAGGGTATGATATCTGCAGAAAAGTAAAATCAATTTCTATCACTGTTATTGCTGTTTATATTCAATTCTCTGGCGCTTATTTACTAACACCATATAAATAAGTGGTATTGTGCAAGCTTCCACTTACAATTGCAATTTAATGATAATTACAAGTTACACCATGATATTTTACACGATATGTTATTGTATGTCTTATAAACAATAAAACAGGATTTATAATAATGATAACTGTTGTATATGATTAATATTTATTCCATTTTAGGAAAATAAAGTGACCAGCACTTGGCAGTTACTAGATCCATAACAGATTGTGGCAGTATAAATTAATGACCACCTCAATTATAAAATAAAGATCGTAAGTATCATACTCTTTTTGAACAGAAATAACAGTACATAAGTATCAAGAATTTTTCATACGATTTATGCAATTTTATTTAAATATACCAATCCAATCGTTAGTACGTAATGGATAGGCCCTATTCATTAAATCCTTTTAAAGATTAATTAAGTAAATAAAAAGCCAGGTGTTCTCAAACTGGTGTGAAATATAAGCCAAAGATCATATATAGCTACTTATATGAGCAATTAAAGTCAGCTGGTGGCCTTCACGGTGTTTTAATAGACACAACTGTAACTTTATAGCTACTAGTGCAGTGACGTGCTGTACTTAGCGCGCTTAGGAGTTAAATAAACACGAGTGTGTGTTATTGCGCCTCGAATCAAATAAGCGCATTAATTAACGTTACACTAAATACAGTTAACGCAATATGCTCTCTCTCAATTTTTATGGCATTTCCTAGCTGCTTGAATATTGCTATGGCAACTTCTCATAATGAATGAGACATTTAAAATACAGAGGAAACAGATAACTTCAAAAATCTTGAAACAAGTCTGATGTATTGTCATAAGTCAAAAAGCGGTAACAGTCCAAGGAGAAAGCTTCAACCACATCGATCATTTATTGATTGCCAATCAATTGTGAACATTTATTAACCAACAATTTCACATATCCTGTCATAAACCAACATAACAGTTTCCGTCGTCGACACAAACAGACGAATAAAAGAGCAACATTAATCGTGAATGTCAGTTATGCCGGCGACATGTGGGGAGGGTTCGCGATGATCTATGTCACGCAGTAAAGGACGTGGAAATTGAAGCAAATGACAGAGGGGTACATACATTCCCAGAAAAAAAAGAAAGACAAGCATGTGCTTTGACGACGATGGACACGGCGCCATTGTGATCACCAAGATATTTAAATCTACAAGTAGCAGTAGGTAACCTCTTAGGATTATCAATAAGCTACTTGGCTTTCTGATAGGTACTAAGTGCTCGTAGCGCAGTGGTGGCAGCGCTTGGGTAGTAATTACCAAAGTACGGGGTCGTGTTTGGATCGCTATTTAAGTGACTTATATCACGAGCATCTCTTTGCTTCGGAAGACACGTTATGCCATTGGTACCGACCAATATGGGTTAATATTAGTCGTTTAGCTCAGTCAAATGCTATATGGGCGGCTTGATAAAAGCTGACAGCAAGGTTGGAGTCGCTTTTCTTGCAAACAACACCCCTCCACCAATTCGCACTGAGCCCGCGTGGTGCTCAAACTACCTCATAGTTTAGTATAGCCTTCACCTAGCAGTGGCACGTTTCAGGCAATTAACTAACAAAAAGTGCTGAAAAGTGATCCAACGTTTTAATACGCGTAAAATATTTTAAGAACGTGTATACCACATTACAAAGTGATATCATCTTTTCTGCATCATGTGTTCGATGTTTTTCCATACTACAATTACTGATAATAACTCTAGATCATAGGCAAATAATAAAGGATTGATTGATTAGCGCGGCTCAAGCCTGTTATGCACCGAGTGATCTCCTCCTATGATTAAACACAGCGCATTCTTGTTCTAATAGTTACAACCTTGGTGTTGCCAGCCCTTATAAGGCGGCTGAACAACAGACCACAATGTTGCCGCCTAGTGAAGCATAAGCCACAGCTGTCGCACTCATATTTAAGCCGAATGAGGTCAACACTGGTTTCCAGTGTTATGGAACGAAGAGAATGCAATGAAGATATAGCAGTCGTATAGTTACAACAAATATGAAAGACATATTTGAGAAGATGGTGCAATATTTGGCTTCAGTTAGAAGGGAAATGCACAAAAAGATACTGGTAATTCCATATTAGTTAATCCAAATGGGAAAGGAAAGATTTTTGTCAACTCGAATTTCTATACTTACGCTCGCTTAGTTTTCTTAGTGACCATGTTTCCACCAGCTTAGTGACGCAGTTGTCTACAGGCCTTGCAGGGCCATGAAATGCCCAAAGGTGCAGATGAAGTCGAAGGCTTGCTTGGTGCCCAACTTTATCATATGATGGTTGACATAATTATCAATACGCGAGCAGTGGCGCTATCAAGAGCCGCTTTCACTAGCTTCCTGACACACGTATCATATACATATTGCTGGGCTGGCGAAGGTTTTGAGGCATAGTCCAAATTGAAGGCACCTACGAAACCTACGTTGTGTACATATATCATGACAGCTAGAAAGTGACATACCTGTCCATACGCGAGCACAGTGGCGTTGTAGCCATCAAGCGCGGATTCCACCAGCTTCCTGACGCACGTGTCGTACACATCTTGCTGGGCTGCCGACGGCTCGAAGGCATAGTCGAAGGTGAAGGCTCGCTCTGTCCCCAGCGCGACGCCCCCCTCCCCCGCCGCGCCGCCTGCGCGTGCGCAAACGCCGCATCCTTCGAGCACCTCGCCAGGTGTCTGCGGACGGATTCTGGGGACAAATTAATGAGAGGTGACTGTTTATGCAGAATTGAGATATTACCAAGACAATTCAGTTTAATCTATCTCAATCTTCTCTTAGGAGGCGTAGGATGAAGAAACTATAGGCAAATTATCTAATTATATAGAAGTGACATCAAGTTTCAGGGTTATTTCATGACATTACTAATTAAATTCTAGATATGGTACAATTTTGAGAGTTTTGTTGATTGTTATTTAAGTTCCAAGTTACTAAGTTACTAAAGTAGAGATACGGATGACTTTAAAAAATCTGGTTAATTTAATGAATATCTTAATTAGAACGTCATTTTACGCATGAAAGCATATCATTTTGCCAGTGAGTAAGCGGCCGCAATGTCTACCCGACCACTGCGAGTAATCGTCTATCGCGAGATACGTGTACTTAAAGAACAAGCAGCGATTCGCGTAACAATGCATTGTTTGCTACTAACTACACTGAAAAAAGTTATTAACAAAACTAGTTAAGCTAACCTAGGAATAGTCAAACTTTGTTTACGAACAAATCAATTTAATTTACGTCTAAACAAACTGCTACTGTTGCATTTTACATAACCATTTTAGTTAATGCAGTTTGGTTCTCGGCTACAAAAGTTTTTATTAATTACTGTCAAACTCGGTTTCAGTACCTTGTAACTTAACATTGTATTACTTTACTAACCAAACTTTAGGTTAAAAATTACCTAAAATTGACCTACCATTTTTTTAACATAAAAACTTATTTGCAACTAAATAGTTTTGTTGAAGATTGTTGAAGAAAGTTACTACACATAAAATAAAAATCTCACCAATTTTGTAAGCGGCAACTAAATTTATGTTGCGTGTAAGGAAACGTTTTTGGAACTTTCCCGCCCGCCGCAGTCGTGTCAAAAGAAACCTGTAGAAACCCTGTTCTCTTCGTCTTTGCGAGTCATGGCGGCGAGTGTTGTTTGTGCTTCAAATGAATTATCTTAAACTCGACTATCTTGTTAAGCCGCTTACAAAAATGGACGTGCATCTAGCAGACGAGGCAGGGGAGAAAACTATTTCCGATTATCTGCGGTCATGGGGCCTGGAAATATATATTAAGTTTTTGGGTAAGTTTAACTCTTTTTTAAAATATAATTAGGTATTTATATTTAAGACATACCTATACCTATAGGGTTTTGTTGAATAGATCATTAGCCCCGTCAACATGAAGCATTCCTTTTTAACCTTCTTCCAATATATTTGTACTTTTGGGAACCTTGTATCTAAGCAGACACCTACTCAATAATAATAAAGCTAACTCTTTCAAAGTAGCTCAATTTTAAATCAGATATGAATATTAGTTAAAAATAAAGCATATTGTGATCTTTTGCTGAAAAAAGTTAACTAGGTAGGTAGGTACCTACTAGTAAACAAGCGAAGTACTGAACAGATCCTTACCAACTATTTGAACTGTAATGTGATGTGGGTACTGAGAAGTGCATACCTCAGTAGGAATAAGCTATATGACTGTTTTATTTTAGTGATTCTGGACAACTTTACCAATAACATCTGCATTATGAATACCTGATTTTATGAATCTGTTTTAAGTACAAATTTTTATTGATATTTCAGGACACTTTATTGATTTGGAAACATTGCAAATGCTGTCAGAAGCTGACTTAAAAGAACTTGACCCTATAATAGGACACAGGGCTAAGCTTTCCACTCAAATACAACTTTTAAGAAACATTATGACAGACGCCTTTGAGACCACTGTAAGTAATACATAACAATTCACTTTCCTGATATATACATCAAAATAAGCAACATAAAAAGGAAAATTCTAGTGGTTTACACTAGAATTTTCCTTTTTAGTTCCTTTCTAGTTTAAAAAATATTACATCTTCTAAATCTGACATTTTGTTTTTGGATTTTTTTCTAGTATCATAGTACTCCGGACTCTAACAACTTAATGATTTATGCAATTGAAGACGTGCCAGTTCCAAAGAACCCTGTAGATCCGCCTGAAGAGCCGTTAACAAATGCTATGGCCATAGACCTAGACAAGGAGGAATGCGATTGTGTAAGTTGTTTGTGTTTAATGATAGTTTTTAAGTATTATACTGTAAACCCAAGTAGGTTTTGGGGTATTCCTGATCATCAATCTACAATGTATTTGGGGTACTGAATCCTAATCTAAGGTTTGCTAAAAATTTCGTAACAGAACATTGATAAAAAGTGTGTCCGTCATAAAATTTTGTTAACAAACCTAACATTTGAATTTAGCACCACAAACTATATAAAGAATAGAAGAAATCTGAAAGAACCCAAAACATTCCAGACAAAGTAATATTTGTATTAAAGTTTATTGTTAATTAATAAATAGTATAAGTAGGTGCATAATGTGATTAATTACATTGTTAATTAAATTAATAAATACAAAATAGTACAAATCAAGTTTTTGTTTTTATTAGTCTTAGTGTGTAATTAAAATTATTATATGAAAAGTTTCAGCAAGATTTAGGTACGTGCCAATGAATCTTGCTTTAACTTCTTGTATATTTTTTCTGGCTACAGGCTAAAAACCTATAAATAAAAAAAACTTTTCGGTTTACAGTTCATAACTTTTGAGTAGTTAGTAAAGGTATAATTTCGTAGCTGACTCCACGTATCAGCAGTCGCTACACTACTGGTTTCTATGTATATATATAAAATACATAGTTTCCAGTAGTGTCACCACTGCTGATGCGTGGAGTCCGCTACGAAATTATACCTTTACTAACTACTCAAAAGTTATGCAACTGTTAACTAAAAAGTTCAGTTACAGATTACATAAAAGAAATGTTGCTACTAAATTGAGAGTAAAGCTATTATTAATCAGTCAATTCAGTTACGAATAACAAAACAGTTTGGTTACGATGAATCAACCGCTTTATAACCAATAACTGAAATAGTATGTGTAAAAACACCAAACCCGTAGTTATTTATAACAAAACAGTTTTATACGTAGTAACATTACAAGTGGTCTATTTTAACACTACTGTTTTATTAATCATAACACAAATATTAAGTAATTTACCCGAACACTTTGGTTACTCTTAAATAATAAATTAATTGGTAAGTAATCATTTTTATTGAGCTATTGATAACTAAACTATTTTAACAAAACCGAGGTTGTCTACTAAGAACTATACTTATGTAGTCACTATTTTTTTGTAACAGGTAACACAATTGTTGGTTATTTATAACTAAAAACTTTTTTCAGTGTATATGGTATGGTATTGCTGGCAAAATAGGGACGTGACGTCAAGACGGAATGGAAATATTCGAATCAATAAGCGAAAAGATGGCAAACATCGAGTGGTGAGTGATGAACTTGAGATTTTTCTCTACCCTTATCATTTTAATGAAATGAATGTTATATTCGCCTGGAAGAAACGCGATTGGAATATGCAAACACAATCACGCCCTACTTGACTCTATTATGCAGCGTGCAGTCATTGCAAGTTATTTATTTATCTTAGTGTTGTGTATAATTTCGGCTGTACATTTCCGAAGTGGTGACACCCCAAGATAGTTGTCTGCTAAAGAAGTATAAGAAAACTCCTGTTCATGTCATGAAGCTAAACAGAGCACCACTGGGACGAGAAGGGGGCATACCATGAGGGTCATTCCGGTAGTTCCAAAATTGCCAAACGAACATCAACATGGCGAACTTAGTTCCGAATCGAATCGGGCCCACTTACCGCACACGAGGCGTCGACACGCTGCGCAAACGCAGGAAATGACAATTACACTCGGACACTTGCGGTAGCATTCAATCATGATCCGCATGAGCGTTCAGAGTGCGGGCGACGCGAAACATCAAAGCTAACGGAATTGTCGAGCTTTGATTTTGAAGCTATTTACTTGGATACCAATTAACTTGAGTGAAATATGACGATACATATGGCTGAAGATTCATAATTGGAGAATGGATAAGCATCTTTTACTGAATTACAGAACCAAAATCAACAAACAATACGCAAAAACGATATTTGGAAAGTAACATCGCTAGCGCTACTAAATATTATGTACGACGCCCCTGTTTTCTTTTTGTTCCAACTATGTACAGTCAATGCAAGTGTTTAATCGTTCATCAAACGGAAGTTTGTTGAATCAATACTACGTTTTAAAACTTAACCCCTCACTTCTTTCCAAGTATTTAGCCATAAAACAATGGGCTACCCCTTCATCAAAAGCGCTAGGGTTAGGCGAGTCGATATTACGTCGTGGGTGTTCCCAGTCCTTCCCAGTTCTCCCAGTATTGATCTACACTGTCCAACTTCGCAGTTTTTTGCTGAAAAGCAAAGGAATATTGGAACTTGAATAAAATATCTTAATTCTTTCGAGCAAAGATTTTTAGACGGAGAACACTGAATTATAAATTGAGAGTTGGTTTAAACAACAAAGGTTAAGAAGCTAAAGAAGTTAAATCGAACTGACTAATGAAATGTCATGACTTGCCATTACGATATCGGTGATCTAACCATTTGATTGATGATTATAATATGAAGATGTGAAATATCTGCACGCAACAATTCACAGAACTGAGATTTTAGAACTCGCTTACGTGTATTAATTAATCAGTGTTGAGCAAATTGATTGAAGATCTGTAGGAAGATATTTATTACTTTACAGACGAGAAACTTGGAAAGTCGAGTCAAAAGTACACATTTTTTAAGATCTAAACCAAGCTTCGTGTATTCAGGAAATAGCTACAGCCAGTTCAAAGACTTCTAAGTTGAAAATTTTATTACTTAAAGCACAAATCCCAATAGCTATTATGCTGGATTGAATGCGAGTGTTTCTTTGTGTTTGCGGCGTGCTGCACACTCAAAGATTGCAAAGGCTATTGGTTTGTACACGCCTTCATACTTCAGTACAATAATAGCAAAAGTGAGGTGCGCACAGTTGGTTCACTTTTCAATTAGAATCATGCTGATTATTAAATAGTATCATATCAGGTGAAAAGGAAGCAGAGGAGTGGTCAAGTCAAGGATATTCATATGTATTAATGTAAAATGCCCCAGTCATAATCTTTGTCTGGTATTCGTAGCACAACACAAGGAAAAAAACTTCTGACTTTAAAGCTAAGACAATTTTTGCGTTGTCGGCGCATATTTAATATTGATTATGGTAGAAGAGACTCAGCGAAATAGCTAAGTGATGATGGTGATTATGCTTCCACTGTGCTGTGGGCTTGTTCTTGCACTCGCTTGCACAAGCACGAAGCACTGCACGCAAGCGTAATTATTACTGGACACAGCTCGGACTGCGAAAACCAAGCGCGTTACTGAAAGGGTGTCACACTCGGAAGGTAGATACTGCGTATGCCTCTACTGTGCTTTTAGCTTGAGCCTAACAATAATGCCCCGCGAGTGTTCCTGCACTCGCTTACACAACGCGTGTCTGAGCGAAGCACGGCACGCGAACGGTATTATATTATGACTGGACACGTCTCGGACTGCGGAAACCAAGCGCGTTGCTTATAAAAGGGGACACACAAAGATTTTATTTATTCAGATATGAAGAAAGTCCAAGTTCCAAGCCCAACGCCGTCATATTTGTTGATTGTATCCAGCTTCAAAGGACGCAACATAGGACCTAATAGATCAATGAAGAAAATTAAAATAATAGAACATTCCAATAGTAGGTATAGAGACAAGTTAAGTGCTAAGATAATTGCTAAGTAGAAGATATAACTGAATCACTAATAATCACTAATCATTCGCCGAGTACTGGTCCTTTAAAAATATAACGCTAGAGTCGACACGAAAAGAAGAAGAACGGAATCACTATAACTCCTCTGACTTATTTATTTTGTAAGACTAACGGAGCACACAGCTAAACTTATCAGCCGATTCTAGAGCAGTAAATTTTCAGTGTTTAAAAATTTCACTTTAAAATAGAAGTAAAGAGCAATCTACAAACAGGTACGATTTCAAAAACTAAGCTTGTAAACTGGGAAGTAAGTAAACAATGACTCGCGCTATCGAGTAGCCGTCAGTCATTGTGCTGGCTATAACAACGATACGATACGATACGCGGCGGCTCGCTATCGAATTGCAGATGTTAGGTCAGGTGGCTCGGTGCAGCAGTGAACGGGCTACTGGCTACGGGGAAACGATTAAATAAATGTTGCAGCGTGACCGGACTGACTGACTGCCTCCTGGTCAAATGACGTGGTCAACCGAAGTACCAAGCGACTAGCCAATGAAAACGAAACAAACCCAAAACAGATACAGAAGTATACTTTGTTGGATCACATTTATGAATTTAAGTGAGCTATCAGTCGCTCTACTTCTCTGCTGCCTTTCGATTATCTTCTTAACGCAAGCTCCTAAACCTATGTTAATGAAAAGCAATACAGATGCTTTTCTTGTTCTAATCTTGTTAAAATCTTGATTTTGGGAAGGATATCAGACTTTTTAAATCGTCTCTTAATGGGTTAAGTAAGAAGGAGAATAAAAGTTGAAAAGCCGCAAATGCGTTGCGACTGAGTTCAATAGTAGCCCTAATTGAGCTTTGCGGAACAAATCGAAAGCCAAAAACTGCCTCGTCACCTCAAGCCACACACGTGCCGATAACTGCGGATATTGAGTAAATTGTGGCAGTCGCTCGAAAGCGCTTTGTTATCGCTATTACCGTCAATAATGGATTAGACAATGCGTTAATGGCCGCTTTTTGCTCTCTACAAAAGAATAACTTCCGACGGACGCCGGCGCCGATTAACATTACAAACGGATTCTTACTTTGATAGACTTCGACTTCCTTTTGGAATGAGGAATTATGAAAAAAGGATGTTTATTTATAATAGTCTAATAAAGAGAGAGGTATGTAATAGGATGATTAGTAGAAAATTTTAAAAAAAATTGCAAACACTATAACCACGATCGAAATTCTCTACATTATAAAAGTTTGATTGTATCTGAAATAACTTTGAAAGAGATAATAGCAATTTTACCAACTGTCGTTATAATTATGCGGACATATTCTGGATATGAACAACAAAATTGCATAATGAAGTCAAGATGCATAACACGTACTCGCCCCCGCTCATTTGCGGTTGTTTCAACCGACATGTTTCCGCTTAGCATAATATTCGCAAACCGAAGGCGATTAATCAAATATTCAGATGCTTATAGCTGCATTAACAAGCTGTATAAGGTATGTAGACCAGCGTGGGCGGAGAGCCTAAATATTTAGCTGGAATCGCCCACACCAACCGTGGGAGAACTAGAAAAGTTAAAATAACCTCCAAATACCACTGGCCCTTTCATTAGAACGAGATATTACGTAGGCACCATATACATATAATATATCAATTTGATGGCAGACTTGGAGCCAGTCGTAACGAGAGAAGTAAAGATAAGGGATTTTCCAGAAATAGGCACTAGTTTGGTATAGAAAACATATGTGTTTAATCTTAAGCACGAGTAAATAATTTCGTAGATCAAGCATCCCATGCAACATCGATTATACAACCAAATAGAAATCATCTACCTATTTAGAAACCAAGCATTCACAGACAAAGAACAAGAAACCAATCACAATGAACACAGAAAATCCGCAAAGTAAAATATTAATCAATCAAATAAAGGAAACGTAATCGATTGACATGATGCGTCGAAGGCACAATCACAAAACATAGCCTATAAAGAGCGGGATAGTTTTTTATGTTCAATTAGGTCCTCATTATGCCGCTTATACGAGCCCGCAATAACGAACAGATGCCATATACGATGGTGAATCAAGCGCTTATGGTAGGACCACTTGTGAGGTTCGCCTGACGTATAGACGCTTTAACACTTGCAGGAACTAGGATAAAACTACATAAGATAAATAGAATTTAACGGTCCTCTGATAGGTACTGCTATAAGAGCAGTTTTTGCAATTCAACCCATTAAGTAAATCCTGGGTGACACTCACACTGGTGAGAAATGCTGAGATCTAAGATGGAATATATAGATGTAGGTACTGCTAAGTAAAAAAATATGCTCTGTAAGTTGTAGAGGTCCGTTGAAGAGTAACTACATTTAACATTGTATGATTTATATAGAAGTGAGAAGGTACGACGAACAAAAGACATATTCTTACATCCGACTAGGTACCTACCTACTAAAGTTATATCTCAAACAAATATTATATCCAACTGATTTTATTCACTTTAAACGTTAACACATAGTTAAGTGAGCGCCGTTCACTAAAAAGCTTTTGCTTGTTATGTTTCGGTATGCGAGTACCGATCGGTGGCCAAGCCTCAGTTCAGATATGACAGTTGCAAGTTCCTTCCAACTAAGGTAAGCATGCATAGTTTTTATGTGCAGTAGAATCTGTTGCGTGCTGCTTGAATTCTTAAGTAGAGTCGACAGAAGTTAATTTATTTTGATCCTTATGTTAACGTAATAAGGTGGTGCGGATTATGCGGTGAGCGGCAACAATAAAGCCAGCTGATTTATTGTTTAAGGTGTTGAACAATCGGCGGACACGGCGGACGCTTCGCGTTGTAATCGCTGCGTTCCAAGTATTACCAAACTTCATAGTACCGGAGCGGAGTTACCGCATAAATCCGTCCGTGATAAAATGTATGGACGGCATTTAAATGTTACAAGATCCTTTGACTTGCCGGTCATAAACTAAAAGTTGATATTTTGCGCCCGCGCATAATGTTCCTTTCTACAAAGAAAAGGACTTCGCAGTCTGCCTATACAATTATACAAATAATATGAATTAAAGGCAACGATTGTGATGAATATCCCTAAATATTTATTGAATTTTATTTAAAAGTAAATAAATTGTGACGGTAATTATTCAAGACCAAAATATAGATTGTAGAGTAGGTAAACACCACTGCTGTAATGTCAATAGCAAGTCTAGTCTAGGTCAGACGGAAATGTCGATCGATTTTTTGTATGGGACGTTTCAAAGACAAATGCTAGCGTTTTATTTTCGTCTTTATATTCGTGGGTGATAAGGGCTTGGGTTTGTCTATGATCGTATCATCCCCAAACCGGCTCCCACGTGGTGGCATCAAATATTTATAGTACGGATCCGATCCAGCTGTACTGAGTTAAATATTTACTTAGGCCCTTTTTCTTCGTAGGTACGATATCAATAAAATGTAGAGCTACTTTTGAACCAACAATGACACATCTTTCTTAAAATCTTTAACCCAAAAAATCTCTCAACGTTCAAATCTGTTTTCGTACACCGAGTAGGTACCTATGATAATATCGGCTACCTACCACATAACTTATCTAAGTAGGTAGTACCTACTTCCCAGTTTAAGTATCCTAAGCTAGCTTGGAACAGCAAAGAACGAGCAAACATTTTCTAGTCCAAACTGTCAGTCAGTGAGCTGCAGTCGTGGCAAACTAGGCTACCCAAACACGCTGCAAGGATATCACAATGTAGCGGCAATTGCGCTAAATAAACTCTGTAGTAGCGGCGATCGTTCCGACGCTTATGTAATTGATTATTGCCGACTGCCATTTACACCGTCATTCTGTTACCAGTTAAACATAAAAAGACTATACATAAAGTTAAGAACCCGCTCTAACACCACTTGAGGACGCTCCGAAAGTCGAGAGGAGCTTCATCATGAAAGGGTAAAATTATTGAGCTAAATCGCAGACAAAAAGCATTCTTACAAAGCCCGGTCCCTCCCTACTGAGGGTCTAGTAGACTAGAGCAGAAAACTCCATCATCATCATTAGACCTAGTTCAGCTAATATCGCCAAATGCATCTAATGAAAAGTTTGACACCGATTAAACAATGGAGGTTGTAGTCCTAAAATGGTACCGCCAAAATTATAAGAACAATAAACAATGTGGTCGGCATATTGATTTTTGGCCTAATTGTATATTATACTAGGCAATGAGATCACAATTAATTCAAATTGTAAAGGAGAAATGATTGAATATTTCATGCCAAATTAGCCAAATTCATTCCATTCAAGGATTCGCTAAGTGAAAAATACTTCATCCAACGTAATGACCTTACGCAAAGCGCAACCAGTCATATGTCAAGTGTTATCTATTTTGCAAACGTTCGGTTACAAAGTGCCGACTTCTGTTACACCGAGTTGTGTTGTGTTGCGCCACCGTGTAAGGCGAGCCAATAAGGACAATGGAACCGCAAACAATTTGCGGATTCGATGAGCTCCTGCTTGAGAAATGGCCTATAATTCCCCAGACACGGCCTGTTTCACAATGTCTGAGTAAGTTCCCAGTAGCGTTATCTATCATCCCTTCATACGAAATGACGTTCCTTATTTGATTTATTCGTTGGTTACTACTTTTTATTTATTTATCAAAGAAACATACAGCTTTTATACATATTATTGTTGAATAGATTCTTAATGTTGTTAATACATTAGCCAAAGCAGTTTCCAATGATGGTATTTTACATAGCGAAGATTTAGTACAAAAGTTTTATTACATGTTTTGAGATAAGTTACTTAAACTTACTTAATGTATTTGTCGATGGTGAAACAAACCCTTAGTTAGTAGAAGTAGGTGTATGTGTAGTATGAGTCCGCTAATGGAAGTAGTCAAGAAAATACTCAGAAAAGAATGTATTAGCGATTGCGATTGTAGACATTTTTACGTTCTATAGGAAGTGTGTGACGATTCATCTAACTAAATTCTAGATCAAATCATTACCACTGAACCATGTAAAATATACGTACAGAGATAGCATGTGTTTGTAAACTACATTCTTATATACATTAGTCAAAATGAGAACTACAAACAACGTCTGTCATGTCTGCAGCACACGCAATAAGAATATAAGGTTTAACGCTACCCTCGCGTGCAGGGGGTTAAAGACATCTAAGGGAGATTAACCTTCTAGATGGCCTACTTGGCCTACTTTAATACGCAAAGTCAAACTAATATTGTGATGAAGATTACTTTTGAATAGAGTTCAATCTATTAGCGTGATGTGTTGAAAGTCATATAATTATCGCAATCACGCCAAAGAAAGTTTGTAATTAGAGGTTTACGTGTAAGCTGTATTCAATTACTATAGTGTACAAGTAGAATATTTATTCGATCTGTTTCAAAACGACAGCTTTGACAGCTTCTTGGGGTAGGTAAGCATGCGAGGAAGACATAGAAAACAACTTACCTACCTACTATGGTATGTAATGCATCAAATAGATAGAGCAAAAAATTAATAGACCGGTAGTATGGCGGGGTATGTCGTATTGTATGCATCAAGAGGTGTAGAGAAGAGCTAAAAGCAAAAGAAAAATGAGAAAAACTCTACCGACAAGAGCTTAGCTTTAAATTAGATGAAATAAACAAAATATTAAGGGCCTGTTTAACGTCTTAGTAAGTTCAGGTTGGCGTTATCTGCCAGATACTTTATATGAAATAATTACGTTCTTTAAAAAAATAATCGTTGGTTTTTGTTGATTGTGAAACAAGCCCTAATTCTACCTTATGCAGATAAAACTAGCGACCCATCTCGGTGCTCAAATACTCATTCATGCGCTAAGGCGGCTACGAGTTTGCGTTTGCATTGCAATCACGATCGACTTGACAATTCTAATGAAATCTCTACTTTATTATCTGTGAACTTGTATAATAATGCGATAATTTCGCATTTTGCAACTTCGACAAGTCTTATGTTGCTGCATAAATTAGCGACACATGAGTATCTGGTGAGTTTGGTTCTATAAGCTTTTAAAAACTTTCGCGTCGCATTGCAATAAGTATCAGACCCTTTACACACTGCGACTTTTCGCATCGATACTAACGCGCGTTTTGGAAAGCGAACGCGATGCAGCATCGCGACTCACGCAATGAACAGATTTTGGCATCGATGCAGCATCGCTACCGTTTTTCTGCATCAATACTAACGCGCGTTAGCATCGCGACTGCATCGATGCTAAAAGTAGCGCAGTGTGTAAAGGTTGACATTTTGCGACTGCATCGATGTAGCATCGCGTTTGCATCGCTGCTAAAAGTCGCAGTGTGAAAAGGGTCTTAGACATCATGAGTTTGGTTTTGTCAGACACAATAATAAATGCCTGACAATGTTATTTGAATGAATACTAAATTTTTTCTGCCATTAACGAGAACCTTAACACCTGACTTAACACCAGTATAATTCCTTAATTCATAGTCATATGCTTAGGTAGCATGTTTTTTATTCAAAAACAAACATGATATGCGTCAGCATGAATTGCTCCGAATCTTTCAGTTGTAAAGATTCGGAGAATATTAGGCCTAGGAATAATCTCTTAATTATTTTTTAGGAGTTCCGATATCCATAAAATAAGTTATCATAACTATAGGAATTCAGCTCTACTCTTTTTTCGGATTTTTCATTGTTTTCTACCGGTCCGGTCGGAGGTAATTATTCTCAATCGACAATCTACTGTTGACTTGGGTCCCAAATGTTGGTAATTATCTTCGCCCAAGGCCGGTGTATGTAACTTTAATGTGTGTGGAAGTTTGACCTGCTGATGTGAGTTATTTGAGTAAAATTTTACATGCTATATAATACTGTATTCTGTTATCCTATGTTGATGGAAAATAAGTTCATGGGTATTCAGAAAGAATAACGCACTCTGGTTATGGCAGTAAATGCAAGGCAATGTTATGTTTACCACTCTTTGCCTAGGTGCGATATTGCGATAATCTAGAGGTACTATATGTATAAAAATAAGTCGGGTTTTCCTTCCTGACGCTATAACTCCAGTACGCACGAACCGATTTCCACGGTTTTGCATTCTTTGAAAAGGTCTCGGGCTCCGTGAGGTTTATGGCACAGAAAATTCCCATAAAACGGGGCCGGGGCAGGACGGGGCTGGGGGCGAAACGAAGTTCGCTGGGACAGCTAGTATTCTATTAAATACTGTTTTAATTGCTGTGACCAACAAAATTCGTTCTGCGAGTCTACAAAAACTGCTTATATTTTAATAGACTTGAAGAGTAAGGATAACATTTGTTTGATACAACTCTACAATATTCTTAATCATAATAATGCCATACAATTTGGCGAGATTAACACTACCTCAATGAAATGGGCATGTTAGAATTTACATTCCTGTTTGTTTAATATTATTAATTTATATATTTTTGTAGCTATATCCACAATGCTTGCTAATATAGCATTCAGCCTCCTGATTTCATAATAAACAGCGGCAACAGGCCGGTTGTGGGTCAAGAATTAGCATAAACCCCATTTTCGTATAATACCCATAACATACGTAACTTTAGGCGACGCGTGTTGTTTAGTATGTAATCTCTCAGTGCATGCATGATCAGAACAGATTTTTTATGAATGGCAAAGTAATTTTATTATGTTTATTAAAAATTAATATATGCTAGAAAGGTTTAGTATATTGTACCTATTCGCAAAATGGCTTACGCCAAAAAACGACCTATTCTCGAAACGACCTATTCTTAAATAGACCTATTCGCATAATACCTCATTCTGCATAAGACTCATTCCTACAATGCCTTATTCGTGAAATGACCTATTCTTAAAAGGACTGACTTTTTAAAATCTCATGTAAAAATAGAAATTTCCCAATTCTATTGTATGTACCTATTGACTGGAGATTACTGAAGTAAACCCTAAATGGGTGGGCTGTATTTGAAAGCATATGTGTGGTTAAAATTTTGGACTCCCCATAAAATATACAATGATTCACTCTTTATGTAGCTTGTTCTAGTCAATAAAGAAAATGGGACAAGAATATATTATAAATGCAGTTCTAATAGTTTGTATCCTGCAGACCAGTGTGAAAAACATATCTCACATTTTTTTTAATACTACTAAGATAAAAATGAAAATCTAAAAATTGTGTAGACATTTACCTACTTTGTAGCACAAATTATTTGAATGTGACATTTGGAAACAACAATATCAAACATACAAAACAATGAATTCAAATATTTAAAATGAAAAACAAAACCGCAGAAAAATATTTAAGAAGAGGATGCATCTTTAACAATTATTTCAGCTGGTACTTACTGCCTCAAATGGATGCAATTAAGATTAAATTTTAATATAAATAAATATGCAACAGACAGTTTAAGAGAGCTTGCAAAGAGAAAACTCTAAAAATATTGTTTATACAAATCAACTCAATAAGTAATTAATTATGTTAAAATTCTATGTAAGTAGTAAAAGAAATTATTGTAATGTACCTGACTGCAACGCGCACACTGGACTCATCGCTGGCCATGGCTGCGGGCACCCACCTGAGCAAATAAATTCATGGCATTGTAACAATTATTTATTATGTTCAGAAAACTACAATAAAAACAAATAAGACTATACAGCATGAACATGAAAACAGATAAAACAAGTATAGTACAATACTTACATAACCAAAACAAAAACAAGTCATAATAAACATTGTACTTCATTTGTAAATACTTAGTAGCCAGTAGGTATATAGATAGTTCGTTACAAGTATGTTATAGCATAACTACCTAATATAAATATATACCTAATGAATATAATGGACAGAAGTAAAAAAGCAAGTTATTATTACCATAAGAAATAACAATCTAATTTTTTAGGTCAAATCATTCATAAATGAATGTCAATCACCCCTGTAGAGATAAGCCTTGGATACTCTCACTCATTAAATAAGTAAAGTATCTCTATCAACTAATATTAAAATAACATGGGTAGCATACACATTGTTTATAATAATAGTATAACAAATGCCACTGAATAAAACTGGATTTATTGCTGTTTATTAAATATCACGATCTATTATAGACAAGAATGACGTGATTACAAATACATATAGGTCTATGCGTGATTAACCTACTAAAACTTCCTTCTAGTTATAGCAATCAATTCATGATAAATATCATTTTAGTAGCTAATCTAGAATGCTATCGAGAGAAAGGTTGGTATTATACGATGCCTTTGTAGTGCACCGGGGATTTGTTACTCCTATCAGCTGATAAAGCATCCAATGTTTTCAGTTCAATATCTACTTACTTCGGGGTTGATAATCCTTGTTTTAGAGGCACTAAATCACATTTCACACAACGCTTGCGTTACAGCAATAGCTAGAATAGAAAGCTAAATAGACACCGACCAAGATTTATGTTCATCTTTCACCATTGCGACTAGATAATTCGATTTTTATTGTACGCAGTGTTCCGGCTTAGCAACTTTGCCTAATCACGTTAAGTTAACATCGTTTACTTTAACTTTTATCACTCAAAATGTTAACTATTCGTCTGTTTACGATAGTCACAAAGCCGTAACGCCGTATACCATTCACAAATGTATGTTCGTAAAAAAATAACGAACACACAAACGGACGGACGGCCGACCGAAAACGAATCGAACGAATCGAAATTTTTAATCAAAGCAACAATGCGTCAAGTGTCAAAAATGACAGTTCAGGTATACCATTCCCATCAAAGAGGATAGAACCACTACGTTTTAAGAGTTGGCACCTCCCTTTTACCCGTTGTTAGGGTTATGAACGTACTTATTACCAACCTAACAACAAATACAGTGCTACCAACTTAAACAATAAACGTCAAAATAATAGTGCTGCACCAACCTGAAACCTAAACATGCTATCGATATCGATAAAAATACTGCTTAGGATTTACTTTCAAAATTTCAAATATTTTACTTTAAAAAATAAAAGCAAGCGGTAAGTTCCACCATAGCACGCCTTCATAGTGCATATACACAGAATATTTGTAAGAATATTGACATGCTGTGAAATGGTTACCGCTGACTTTTTTCTAATAAAAAAAGAGTAAGAATCAAGTCGTTTATTTAGAATAATTGAGGTTCATCATCACAATCACGTCACCCGTTGGACGTCTTTGGCTGGATTTTCTTCACAATAATCGGTCCAGATCTATCCCCATCCGGAGATTTTCGGTTGGCAGTCCGTCTTTTGGGGCCTCTGCCTACGCTTCAATACTCAATACTTTATTGCTCCATAATGTACAAAATTAGGTGTCGTCATTCATCTTCATTAGAACCTATAAATATAAATATGTAAATATAAATATGCGCCAGACAACACACCAATTGACGTGGTTTCGAACTAAGGAATTTTCTTTCCTTTTTCTTCTTGCATTCAATTTTCAAAAATAGCACGTACAATAGAAATCACTCGTCAAAAATATCGACATAATTTTATGTATGAGCACCGCACTATTTACAAACGTTAATATTATTTTTAAATTTTTTATGCGATTATTGTAACAAATATACTTAGTAGGCAGCCGAATTCAGTCATTAAACATCATAATTTGCATGCACATATTGAGAAAAAACGTAAACTTGCTGATCATCTACCTGTTAGGTTCCAGAGGAAATCTGGCTAAAAATATGTCAGAAGTACATTTTCTGACTCGCCTCACACCACAAACATCACATTTTCTTAGTGCTTTACCCCCCATAACTCGCGAATTTACACGATTCTTCTGTTATATTCAATGAAAACAAAATTGCAAAACGTGATTTACGAAATTACACAGAACGAATCGCCATTTTGAAAATAATACCAACATTCAATTTGACGTATAACCCGACTAAAATTAGAATGCTGACATGATAACGTGATACTATGCGGCGTCAAACATTTTTAATTTGGTAGAATAGTGATTGTTGGCACAAAGTACGTTCATAATTTTGATTGTTCGTAGTGGCGACCCGCTGATTCCCATTACAATATTTCTTCTAAACGTGAAATTAGCAGTTTTCTTGTCATGATAAGATGAGAAATCATCGAGAGATGGCGCTGGTCTCACTGTAGGAACTAACTTATTAAACTCTATTTAAGAGGGTAATGAGCAGTTTTCTCTCATCACTTTTTGGCTCTCTCACTAGATGGCCTTAGGATAGCTTTAGGAAATTTTTTTTCACGTTGACGGAAAAACAAAGAGCAAAAGTAAATATTGTAAAATGCTAATATAATTTAGATTAATTAAGATTTAAGATGTTTATATTTTGAAATTATAAACTTCTTTATTTACTAAAGGTACTCATTAAAATCGTTTTACTATTTTTTTACGTTGGCATAAGCAATTACCCTCTGACACAATACTTAAATAAAGTTTCAAAATGTATCTCCTAAAGTGACGCTAGATCCATTTCTCGATAAGTTAAACATCTGATGACAAGAAAACTGCTCATTGCTTTTCGCCAACGTAAAAAAGCAAAACTTAAGATGACTTAAGATGATCTTACTTAAGATGTTTGAAAAATAAAACACATTGGGTTTTTCTTAAAGTGTGTGCGTGCAGATTTAGACAAGAATACATATATTTAGAAAAGTTTTTAACAAATCAAGGTAGTAAACGTCATTAAATCATTTTAGTCTTGTCTCTTTTCTCATTTATTTAGATGAAAAGAATACATCCAGTAAGTAGTTAAGTTTTAGTCGTTCGTTGCATATTAAGAAAAGCCCATCAAGTAGGAAGGTATCTTCTACCATTTATTTTATAGTTTTATATTAAAAGGTTATTATTTTAGTGTTGTAAGTCTACCATAGCCTACCAAAACTTACGGAATCCTACCAGAATGCTACGGCCTACTACGTAGCTTTCGTAGTTAACGTTTATTATGGAATTTGCTAGATAGCACAATAAATCATGGTTAAAGCACGTTTTTTTACAAAACAAATTTTGCGTCCAGTTGTTAGTAGTATTCTATGCATACCAGCTTCGTCCACAGCTTGTAAAAGAAACAAGAACACATTTGGAAAAGTACCAAATGTGACATACCAAGTCTCGCAATCGTTTTAAGTTTAAAACAAAATCCTGTTTTACTTCCTGTATAACTTTTTTGCGGTGACTATTTGTATTAAATATTATTATTTTTAAACTTAAATAAATAATAATCTCTGTTTTAGTGAAAAAACTACGATTTGTTTCAAATTCAGTTTAAAGAACATTTATTTTTAACAAGAATTAATTCGTAATACAATTAAATGAAATCTACGAAAGCTACCGCATCCTATGGTAGGATTCCGAAGTCTACTAGTTATGTCGACCATGAGCAGTTTTCTCCCATCGTTTTACAGCTCTCACTAGATGGCGTTAGGGTCACTTTAGGAATTTTTTTTTTCAAAATGGCGGAAAACCATAGACAAAGAAAAAAGTGCGTAATTAAATATTGTAAAATGCGTTAATGGCTTATGGATAAATTATAGTACTTATTTTTTGGCATTATTTTGTCCGTTAGGTACTAAAGTTATGTCGACCATGAGCAGTTTTCCCCCATCGTTTTACAGCTCTCACTAGATGGCGTTAGGGTCACTTTAGGAAATTGTTTTTCACAATGGTGGAAAACCATAGACAAAGAAAAAAGTGCGTAATTAAATATTGTAAAATGCGTTAATGGCTTATGGATAAATTATAGTACTTATTTTTTGGCATTATTTTGTCCTTTAGGTACTAAAGGTTTTCATTAATATTGTTTTACTGTTTAATATTTATGTTGGCGAAAAGCAATTACCCTCCGTTATAACACTTAAATGAAGTTTAAAAAGTTAGTTCCTAAAGTGACGCTAGCGCCATCTCTCGATGATATGAACATCTCATGACAAGAAAACTGCACATTATTATCTATAATTTTCATTGGACAAATGCAGCATCGGAAACTACCACGTCTCAGTATTTTTTAAATATGGCAACATGTTTTTAAGCTACACTAGCGCCATAAAAGTTTTTAGTTGTGCGCTTATTATGAACTATTTCAAGTTTGAAATGGTTACTGAAGTTTGTAATAGATGGCGCTATTACGTAATCTGTTACGTTAATAAAATGTGTTACTAGTCCTAGATGGCAGTAGCTATAAATTTAGGTGCTACCTTGCTAACTTACATTAGTGCGAAAATAAATCTTTAGTTTCAAAATATTGATATTATATTAATTAGGAGCTCGTAGACCGGAAGCATTTAGTGCTGATTCATGACTGAAAGCTGAAGGAGGTCCGGCATGTTTGCTGAGCCCGCCCGAGGAGTATGTTTACAAACGAGCCATCAAGCTGACTACTAATATTAGTCTACTACGTAGATTAGATAGAGTAAAAGGTAACTATGTTTCAGAGGGGTTTACGAAAAGTTGTGAAAAACTGAGGATCGAGAATACGATAGATATCTAAGTTGGTCACATGCATGATCGATCATCATGTTACTACTAAAATAGCCTACTTAAATAAAATGCCCTTCTGTCTCTGTCTCTATTTATTAAATATGACTTTTGTCATACAATATTTATTATACAAGGCCTCCACAAACTCTAAGTACATCAAGGTGCAGAAGCAAGAAGTTGGTGAAATAACCTAAATTTATCATGTATTAGATTAGGTACCTACTAAAAACGTCATTCATTAATAACACATTCACCAAAGCTTCATTACAGCTACAGCAAACATAAATAGCAAATAGCGAGCGACGGCGAGGGTGCTTCAGTTGGGAAGTTGAAACGTCACAGCGACTAATTAGCAGGCTTAATTGTTCTGTAGACTAATTTGGTACTCTCGAAAGGACCTCTTGGAAACGCCAGTGTGGCGTTTCAAGGTATTCATGTCAAACTAGCGTGTTAAACATTAATTTTGTATTAGTGTCAGCGCTATGGAGCTCTATTTCCAAATCGCTCGCTTTAAAGTCATTGAAAATCACGCTAAATGTAGACACGAGTAATAAAAAAAAATGTTATCGTTTTTTTAAACAGTGCTGTGTAGATTTCAACTGATTTTCATTCGAAAATCGAACAATAATCAACTAAAATCAGTGTGATTTAAAAACTGGCTTGATGATTTGTTTTTTTTTAAATTTCTCAATTCGAGATTCATATTATTTCGTTTCTCCTTGCTCTAAATAGAAGTTGAATGAAAGAATGTGTCGATAGTAACATTAGTCCTATAATTTTTGCTGTAAGACACATTGTAATCGTCATGTAAATGTAGTGTTTATACAATTAGGTTGTCAATTTAGGTCTTAGATGCTAACCGAAGCCTTAAACACCAAGAAATTGTCAACTATTTTAATATTTTTAAAGCGTCTCAGCACAGTTTCAATCACTAAAGAGCTGAATTGACTTTAAAAACTTAAGAGCACACAAAAGCAACAGGTGTGCAGAGTATCGCCAAGACGGTACGTGATCTCTCATAGCGTTTAAGAAATTAAGTCGAGGGCAACTTAGTGCCCTATCTTACCCACTCGCTCTTACAAGTGTTTAATTTAGTGTCTCGATCTCGAGGAAGGACAGAAGAGCCGGTCTTGGACGTGGCTAGCTTAATGTTTCTGACGCCATTTTCATTCATGATTATCTATATAGGACCACCATTGAACTACTATTAATAGCGTATGACCAAAAAACTGACACCACAAACAAATCTCGTGCCCCATGAATTGACGCCACTTGTCATCAACTCTTAAAAACGGTTTCATATTCAAGGATTGTCACAATCTTGTCGTCGTATTTGCGACTCATTTTTGTTTGGCATACCTTATCTATCTATACCATAAAATTAATATTCCTATTCCAGAAGGGATAATATTTCTATGATCTCTATACTTACCTACGTAAAAAACTTTTTGCGTCTTTGGAATTCGATATTATTTAATTTACCTATTCTATTACAAAGTATACACTCTATCAGCCTGAGACTTAGATGCAAAAAACTACCGCGTTATGAAGACTAAAGTTAATCACCATCATTCCAACAGAGCAACGGCCCGCAGATTCCCACATTCAATGGCCTTGCCTTTATTTCCATGTTCTATCTCCATTCTTAAGCCGCGGAACAGTTGATACATACACGAGCTGCTGATCGGGTCGTCATTTATATTTTTTATGCGGCTATTATAGTAATACCCGTACAGTCATGCAACGCAAAAAAGACATCAATTTCGTATCGTTGGTATCGTGGTAATTATAATTCGCGCAGTAAGCCTAGGAGGAGTGAGTGAGTGACTTGGTGAGTGAGCCATATAGGCGGACAGGCGAAGACAAAAGTTTTAAAAGTAGACAGGAAAGAAAAGCTACTTTATCCATACTTATAGTTTACACACAGACAAAAATTAAACCTTTTTGATTGGGGCAAATACGATACCTTCGTTTTTTCATATTCAGATAGAGTAGATAATTTAGTGAAGGCAAAGCAAATGTCAAATGTAGGTAGTACATACCTACAATAGGACAAATAGGTCGGAAAAATCTAAACAAATTAATCAAAATTGGAGAGTAAACTGACTCTCAGTGAGCTCTTTTCATTGCTTCTGTACATTTTATGATTACAACAGGATGCGGGGTATGTCCACCTTATAGTCCAAGGGTACGGCAGTTAGTGCAGATACTTAAGTCTTCGACAAACTCCATCCATAGGCTCTAGTTTATTATAATGTCGATTAGTGACGCCGTGTAGCTCATAATTTTGCAATTAAACGGCGGAAGAACCGATGTAGATAACGGTGTATTTTTACAGTAAAATAAGTGTGCAGTTGACAGAGGCAGAGTAAAAATAAACTATACAGGGTGTTTGGTACATCGTGTGCTTGCCACTTGCCATTTTAGCAAGTGGGGGTTATATCCTGAAAATATTTTTCGACAAATTTCGATTCAGAGTACCTATGTAGGTAAAATGACGGAACTTATCAGAACCAACTCGTAAAATAAAAGACGATCCTGACTTATGTCAACAACCTACGACATAACATGGACATGGTTTGGCGATATTGTTTGGACGAGTGGGAACAACAGTGGAATGGTAAAGTTTACATCATTGTATAGGTTAAAAAGTTAGATACATATATAAGTTAGATAGAATCAATAAAAAAATGGTTTATGTTTTTCATTGTTAACTAAGCTAACGTTCAACCTCTTTACGCATTTCAATTCGTAGAAAGCTGCCCAACGGTTGCTCGGCACGGTAATCGTGATAACCTGGCTTGCATATTATTAATGCTCATTAATATTCTCGCAGAGCTTATTCACGATTACCTTTCTAATGAGAGCCCACTAACTGTAGGTACACACTGTAAGTAGGAAATCTGTGGACGCATTTACCAAGAGTGGACCAATAAGTGTGTATTTATGTACGGACAAAAGCACGTCAAAGTAAACACTGCGGTATCTTATGCAGTTGTAATATGGGCTAGTTTGCAACAAAAGTGGGTAACCTGATGTGCTGGCGACTGTACTTGTCAGGCAGTTTTATGAAAGCATATAAAAGTACTAATTTAACTCAAAAAAGAAACATAAAACATGTGAGTTGAATCAAAGAAGACGCCTCTTAGTTTAAACTAATTCATAACAGATATCCAACATAAAGAGCCAATAAATAAGTAAGTTGGAGAATTAAGTAGTCTAACAGTTCCAGGAGCTTTATTTTTGAATCACTCGTATTAATATTCCGAGTTATTTTCGTTGACTTTTAATGCATCTACGAACGCAAATCACACCCCATATCCAAGCGAGTGATTCAAAAATAGAGCCCCAGATCAAATATCAGATTTATTAGAAGTTGAAGGTAATATTTACAAATAATCGTATTATTTCATATTCGAGCTTTTCCACGTCAAAATAGTAACAAGAAAGCACTAAAATAAAACCTGAGAAGTTGTTTAAGCTAATTTTATTTCCTATTGTAGTATTTTATAAGTAAAGTGGGTATCAAGTGGCTGCATGAACACTAGTTGCGTTTGGCAGTCGTCAACCGGACACACAACTTGTAAGCTTTTCACAGCGCAAGCATAACGGCAAGCACAGCTATATCGTACATCAATCGGCAAAGATCAAACATCCGTCGTCGTCGTACAAAACTACGGCATTATGCCAGTGACACGTGTAGATTAGTGGTTAACGCTTCTTTCTACGAAACCAGCGGTCGCGGGTTCGATTCCCACAAGGGGTAGGTGTTTTTGCGATGAGCACGAACATTTGTACCTAAGTCATGGATATTATATGTATTCAAGTATTTATGGGAGGACAGTCCCGTCATAATTGTTGTCTAGATTCGTAACAGAAGAAATAAAATTCTTTTCTTTGAAACCTAGACAATCCGAGGAACGCGTGGGAACGAATGAATTGGACCGACGCAGCAAACCAAAAATTTTTGCTTCGCTCTTATGCATAGTTGTCGTAATACCTTGTACGTACAGCCTATAAGAACCTATAGGAGTATGAGTGACCTAAATCAAAATCAAATCAAATCCTAAGTGATGATTGTATAGGTGCACCTCCCCCGGCTATGTCAACCGGGGTCACACGCGTGTCGGGCGAACGCCCTCCCTCAAACAATGCCTGTGCCCCAGGTAGCCGTGTGAACTCGAAATACCTAAACACCTCCTAATGGTGGAACAATGAATTGCCACGCTCCTACTTATGCACAGAGCCGACCGAAAATTGAGAAGTATTTTAACTCTCCTTGCATACTTTGTGGACAGCTACTTCGCACGCTTTCTTTTTAGGGTTCCCAAAGGGTAAAAACTAATCCTATTACTAAGTCTATTGCGTCTTTCCGTCCGTCCATCTGTCCGTCTGTCCTTTCGTCTCTCTATGACACCAGGTTGTATCTCAACAACCGCGATAGCCAGACAGTTGAAATTTTCACAAATTATGTATATCTGTTGCCGCTATAACAACAACAATTTTTTTTAAAAAAACGCGCACCGTTTTGATCGATATCCATAATGGCAATTGAAATATTCATCAATATTGTATACCTAGTAGAGATGTACCGACTAGTCGCCGACTAGTCGGCCATTTTTGTAGTCGGCGATTAGTCGGCGACTAGTCGGCTAAATCCGCCGACTAATCGGCCCGCTTTTCACTCATGTTAATATGCTTAAAAAATAGAGTGATTGAAATTAAGTAGTATCTTTACTCTTTTTATTTTTTACTATAAGAATTTCAGTTTATAATACAATTTAATGATCGGTAGCTAATTTAAATAGGAACTCTTCCTTTGACATCCCCAAGTTATTCAATCTCAAAATTAATAAAATAAAACAATACTAGAAGTATCTAAGTATAGTAAGTAAGTATCAATTTTATTGGATTAACAAACTTTTTTGACAATATATAAGAAATAAATAGGTAGGTTTACTTTACACTACAACCTAGAAATAGGAAGTTGTTCTATGTGCACTTTGTATATTATACATATAAAACAAGTTCCTATTTCAATATAATAAATTGTACTGAGATCTAGAGATCAAGTAAAATAAACTTCAACAACAAAAAATAACTATTATAATATAGCTTAATAAGAATCTATATAGTTATCAAACAAATCAATGTAATTCTCATCATTAATCAAAAAATGGCAATAAAGACTAAAGTTTTTCAAGGCGGCGCCGGCCGCGCCAATTCTGCGAAACGAGAGCGCGCTCACGAACATTTCCGACTTCACCCGGATTTTACCGAAAGTAATGATCGGCCTAGCCGACTAGTCGGCCGACTAGTCGGCCATTTTGCTGCCGACTAGTCGGCCAGTCGGCTAGTCGGCCAAAGTCATAGTCGGCACATCTCTAATACCTAGTCATAATAAAACCTACTGCGCCGACCCCAGATAAACTGGGAACAGGGCTAGAGAATGATGATGATTATTTACCTAGTCAATGGTACAGAACCTTTCGCGCGCGAGTCTGACTCGCACTTGGCCGTTTTTTTTTGTAATTTCTAGACTTGGTATCTAGTACTTTTTATGTAACTTGTTAGATAAACTATACTCATAATAATTCAATCAGAATTTTCAAGTGGAAAAAAACATTAATGATTAACTTTTCTTGTATTTGTGAATGTATTCTCTAACTAAGCGTTCCGTAGATGCCTTCTTCTGTCCTAAATAACTGTAATCCTTTTTATATTTTTATAATAATATTTTTATAGTAAAAACAACACTAATAATATTAATCACTGGTGGCATTAGTTATACGAATAATATGGTGCAGCTCTAGGAAGATAAGACTCTACAAATGTCATAAAACACTATACAATCATCGTGTAGGCGAAATCACTCTAATACCCAAATAGCTACAATTCCCGAAATGAGCCAGTTCAAACGATATTGGAAGTGACCTTCCGTGGCGTAACGATAACGCTACGATTACGCGGCGTTAACGAGCCCCCGGCGATACACCATAACAACCACAAGGAACTTCCTTTGCCGCACTGTTTGTTATTTTCGATAACAGTCGTCTCTTTCACTCGGGCTGCGATTCTGCTTCAGATGAGCAGGATGGCAAAGCAGATGATACGTTATCTTCAAGGGTAGACCCCTCGAGCACAGCTGGGTTAATATTTGTGGAAGCTTTTACTGAAGGTGCAGGCCAAAACGCGATGAAATAAACAAACAATAAAAAACACGATATCATGCTGCCTGTTGGGTATTTGACTGCAAATACCACAAATGCCTTTTAAGAAATTGCGTCATCACAAATCTTTGTGTGTGCCTATGTGCCCCTTTTAGAAATTGTGACAAGTGCATTTTTTTCATTAAATACTATTTGATTAAATATTGTACTTCCTATGTACCTATTAAGATATGAGCAAAAATTAAAGTTTTTCGTGAAAAAATAACTATTTTAGAGCAGGCTTGATTTATATTATGCATAGCTACAAGGTGCAAAACTAAATGGTCAACACGTTGACGGCCATCCCTTGGACCTCTCATTATAGCAACAAAACTACAAGGATAACAAAGGTAGCACCCCAAAGGGGCTTCATAATTAAATCGTTTGTGAACTGTCTCCGAACGCTCCCATAATGATTTATCTCCCGAAATTCGCTTTGTCTATTAGTTGGGTCAAAAGTTCCCGAGAGCCATTTGTTATCGGAATACTAATGATTAAGGTATGCATTTGAATATAATTTATGCTTGGCACAGCCTGCTGAAAACAGAGTAGGTAGGAGTACGTTCCTAGATCTTAACCTAGATATTGCAATCGTAACGACGTTCTACTTTATAGGGGTCCGTACCTAAAGTGTAAAAACGGGACCCTATTACTATGACTCCGCTCACTGTCTGTATTTTAACCGTGTGTCTTTCAACAGGATGTATTTCAAGAACCGCATAAATAATTAAGGGCTCACATACAACAAAACAAACGCTATTTATCTCGATATCATTAATAGCAACAGGTAGGCACGTGTAATAATAAGTATGTTGTTTACCTAGTCAATAGTACGGAAACTTACTTTAACTGCCTCGGTGGCGCAGCGGTTAGAGGGTCGCATTTTAAAGCGACGGCCGCGCCAGAGGTCCCGGCTTCGATTCCCGGGTCGGGCCAAAAATATGTAAGTACTTGGGTTTTTCTGTTCAGAAATTCTCAGGAAGCCCAGAGTTTGGAAGTTGGCGGTGTTTCACCCCCGTGCCTCGGAAAGCACGTATAGCCGTTGGTCCTGCGCCTGATCTCTCACCGGTCGTGTCAGATTGCTGTTCCATCGGGCTATGAGAGTGAAAGGAATAGAGAGTGCACCTGTGTTTGCGCACACACTAGTGCACTATAATATGTCCCGCGCAGTCGGTTAGTCGTTGTGACTGGCCACCGTAGTCGAAATCGGCTAGAGGGACTATTATTAGTACGGAAACCCATCTTGCGCGAATCAGACTCGCACTTTGCCGGTTTTTTAAACTTATAACCTAACTTAACTCGTACTTCCAAGCTAGGTTCTTGTTACTCGTATTTTTAATATGATGACGTATGAAAAGATACTTAATGAAACCATCAGATAATTTTAGTCTGGCTGAAACTAAAAACCTTCTTTTCCGTTACCATATTTTCGCGTAAGTTATTCAAAAGTACAAATTCTTTATTATACATAAATGGCGGTGTAGTAAGCCCGCACGCAAAAGCTCTAGGATTTAAAGCTTCATCCAATTTATTACCAAAGCGATTAAAACCGCACGATCTTTGAACCTTTATTACCTTTGAAACAGTCTCTACCATGAGATATTCCGGCAGCCTCACTTACACTCTTATCGTATTCTAGATTAAAAAGCATTTATTTCCTTCCAAAACCTTATCTTTAATAGTAGATTGTTATACAAGGGGAGAAAGCGACCCATTTCACTTGAGATGTTTCTGCCAATAATTCGAGAGTGAAATGGTGCTTTCACCCGAGTTAAACATACTATTTTTCATTTCGACTGTGAGGGAAAACATTAAATTTACAATAGTGGTTGTAGATGTCATGGTCAGGTATTATGTAGTACTGCGAGAAAGGAAAACTCAAGTTTTTGCACAAAAAGACAGTTAATTTACAGTTCTCCAAACATCTAACATGATTAGAAAGAATAACGAAAAAGCAAACGATACGAAATAATAAAAATCCTTGTAAAAAATATCGATCGAATTTTCCCCACAGATAATAATTGTCAAAATATTAAAAAAGTAGGCATAGAGTTCAAAAAGAAAAAATGACACTGACAATGTAAAAAAAAGTGTCATCTTGGTATTATGGCGGGAAGTCGAATATTTTAATCACAGATTAGTAAATGTATATTTTAATTATAGATTGAATCAGTTGAATATTTTTTATATCAACGATCATAATAAACATATTTTTCAGTGTATAGCTAAGCAAAAATGTTTATTATTTTTATAATATGATGTGACTCAATTATCTTTGGTCCAAGCTTTGACTGCATGCCTTGACTCTATACAATGCCAATTAAAACTAAATTACTTTCCACCCTAGGGATGGATAAGCTATTTTCCACCCGGCTATCTACACAGGAAAGTGCTATTTTCCGAACAGGAGAGATGAAAAATCTCTTCCGAACAAAGTTTGATTTAATGTTTTATTGGATAGATCAATATTTATGTCACTTATTAATTCAGTCTCAACTTCCGCCCATCGCTGAAATCCTACTCAGCTTACTGCCTTTTGCATTTTTATCTTACTTGTCCTCACGTCTAGTCTGCCTACTGTAGCGCTTTTACTACCTCGATCTTCTAGTTTGATCCTCAACTAGGTAGGCGCTAATGCTGTCAGCGATGCAATCTGCAAGTTTTATTTTATTAAAATCCATCGTAGCGGTAAACATTTTATAGGAGCGGGCAGAGGCGTTGACCTGGGTTTATGAGTGCATTTGCACAGTGACACCCCCCGCGCCTCGCCCCCGCCCCTCGAGCCCGCCCTGAGGTGCGTGTGCGCAACTCGCTCGCAGCGCGCTCTAGTGTCGTAAAACGCGGCCAATTATGATTGATACGTACGGAGCTGGTGGTTATTTGCTATATAAGGTCACCTCGTTTTAAGTGATAATATTTAAAGGGCCGATTCAGCACAGTAAATTAATATTTTTTTGTAGATAACCCTTTGGGTTTTTATCCGCTAGTTTTTGAGAAAATTGTAGACTAAGGTAATATTTTTTTCAGATTTTATTTTTTTATTAATAAGGCTAAGATTAGAGAAAAAGAAGGTTTGGGCATTGAATTGAGAGAGGCGACGCCGATGACGTAGATAACTTTTTGAATTGTCAGGGTGCTGTTTTAAAAAATAATATTGCCTATGTTAAAGAAAATAATAAAAATTTTAATCTCGATTTTCCAAAAAGTAATGATAGTGTCCTGTTTCTATGATGTATACAAAGCCACTGTTAAAATATTATCACTTAAAATGATTTGACCTTATATATTACTGTGGAGGTTTTCTTTTTGCTGTGATTGTTAATGGATCAGAATGGGGCTGGAGACCCTGGTATAAACATATTATTATGCTTGTATTTGTGATAAGCGTTTAGAATTAAATCGATTAAAAACATCAATATTGCATTTGAATAGCGGGTGATGTGCCACAACAATCTGTATTCTACAACAAGTTATTATTTTCAAAAATACTGCCTACCATTAAAACCTACCCTCAATTTCATTAAAAGTGCTAAAAGTATCGTTAGTTATATTTCTTATTTTACAACGATGTTAATTAGCTTTTACGTGTAAGTACCCGCCTCTCCGTCGTTACCTTTGCACTATGAAAACTCCTAATCACATACCAAACTAAATCGATTAGGATTGTAATGGGCCACTCTCATCGACTAGACTCGATAAAAGCGATTAACATTTCAAGTTTTACAAATGACTGTCGGTGTTTTGCACATTTTATGTTGTTTTTATGTGTTTTATAGTGCTTTTGACTTTGGTTCCGCCTTTAGGGAGAGCACATACATTTGAAAGAAGAGAGTTCAATTTTTATCAAAAATGCTCCTCTATGAAATGAGTTTATGTAGTATTATTAGTAATACATACTTGAAACATATTAGATACACAATTTTTGGTTAATGAAACTTCTTTTATCGCATTTTTCCTTTTACCCAGATTGTTCTTTCTTTAATCCGATTTTCGTAAGTAATGTGGTCCGACCAATTTGCCAGTCGTTTGAGATAAGCCTTATGCTTTATCGGCTAAATCTGAGATGATTAATGGAGCTGTATTAATGAAAGTGCACATCTAGTAACCTTTCTAGTAACTGAGATGGATGAGTTTTCAACAGGACGTGACTTAGGTTGGATTGCGATTTCAAAAGGATCATATTGCGTTGCATAAATTACCCCCTGGATATTTTGGCTTCACTTTACCTGATCTATAACCTCGGCAAAAGTTGTGCAAACTAGTAAACAATTATATTTATAAATAAATAAAATTATGAACTACTTACTTAGGTAAAAGCCGTTTATAACTAACAAAGTCATGTTACTTGATAATAATAAATAAATTAAATTAACTTTAAAAAACCGCTTAAGAATGAAGGGAGCTTCTCCGTACGTAACAACTTTTCCTAGAAACGTGGGTCGAAATATATGTCACTTTTATATGCCAAAAAAATCGACTCTCCATAGAAATCAGACAGGTCACGTGACTGTTTTGGTACGGGAAGTAATTTTTTTAGCCATGTTTCTCTGAGTGGTTCCCTTAAATTTTTTTACGGGTTGTTTTCAAACACCTTGTATAAAGGCGCATTCAAATATTCGCTCAAAGTTGTTTGGTTCAGGTTTTCTATTATTATAAGCGGAGCAGCCACAGGGAAATCAAGAGATCGAAAAATGAATGAACGGTATTATAACTATGTTAGGCAGACTTCATCGGTACTGGTTACAAGTGTAAATGAAGTTGTATTTCTTAGAATTCACATCGACGGTAAGTGATGTTTTCACAGGTCTCAATTAACGCCATCGGATTCGGTTAAACTCCAAACTTTCATGTAAAGAGGTAGATACCGAGTACCAATGGCGGCCGACCACACACCTCGTCTCTTGCATAGCTAACACGGCGGCAAAAGGTAAAAAAGTTAAGTAGTGTGTGAAGAGCTCCTAGCTCGCCGTGTTTGACTGCGCCCGCGTCGTTGTTGTGCAAACATCGGGCCACAGGGAGGGACCTAACACTGTCAACGTTACTTTAATTAAGTGTGTACAATATGTAAACTGTTGGTGTGCCATTTCAACAAAATAAAATAAACACTAGTAAGCATTTTGGTCTTCATCTGGGGACCAAGACTCCAGCTCAAACAAATGAACATTGTGTTTGTCGCAACGTCAAATAACTTCAAAAGTAATAAGCACCTGATATAACCACCTACCTAACTAACCTACATTGTTGAAAGTTTTTAGTATTAAGTATTTTATTGGAATTGAAAGGGGTGTACTCACCACGCTTTAAGAGTCTCGATAAAAGCGATTAACATTTCATTTTGCGCTTAAAGCGTGGCGAACATAAGTAGAAGCGATGGAAAATGGATAATTTCGTAGTAATAATTTCATTTCCGTATTTTTTTTACCTTAAAAATGCTGACCCCTCTCAACAAGGCCTGAGTACGCCCCTGTGCGGGGCCCGACCGTGTCGCGACCTGTCGCCCATTGTTGTCTGCCGCGGCGGCGTCCTGCGCAGCACTTGCCGTTACACATGTACAGCTTATCGCGCCGTATTATGACGAGGTAGAACTTTTTCCAGGATTGTGTTATTTTTTTATACTGTTGCTCGAGTTAAAAAATCTTTGAACGACAAATCAAATCTTCAAATGTTTGAAGGCGTGTAAAGTGATCCAAGTGATTCCAATAGATTAATTTGCGCATAAATTAATACTGAGAATCCTTAAAATTATATTTCTCTCTCACTCTCTCTTTACGGAAATCTTCCTCTTTATCTCTATCTATACTCAAAACTAGATCTGAATTAAATCTACTTTTTTATAGTGGAAAAAATAACAATAAAATGCATCTCCTCTTGATAGATTTTCATATCCAATCATCACCAATATTGATGTACCTACATGACCAGAAACCTAACAAAAACGACTTACTATACTAAAAACTACTTACTTTATATAATTTGAATGAGAAAAAACTAAAATACAGAGCGGAAGATACGAAAGAAACGTCTTTAAGTATTAGGCAATTTTTATTCTCAACAACCCTCCTCACCCTGAATGATGGCTAGCACGTTGTTTATTTGATTAAGTATTCAGGACAGGCTTCAGTAACGTTTAACAGTCAAATGGGCCTCCATTATTTTGATTTTTCTGGATGCTTAACTCACTTCCTTCAACTAAAGAGGCGAAAGCTAAGGTCGACCTTTTAAAAAGATCAGAGAGGTTTTCGTTCTTTTTATTTACAAGATTACTTTTGTATGAATATGAGACATAATTTTCCGAGTGTAACCGACCGATTTTACATACTTCTCTCCAAGGTAATTTTATAACCTATGTACAATCATAGCTTTTCCCAAACTCAGCTATCTACTCATAACACATCTTTTTTTTTTAAATCGGACGAAAAGTTCCTGAGATTAGCGCGTTCAAACAAAGAAACAAACTCTTCAAAATTAAGTATAGATAATCCAAACAAGTACCTATATCCGAGTTGTCTTAGCTGAATTTCTACAATGGTTATCCAAGCAAGTATTCCTCAGTTCTCTTTGCTATTATATCTGTTCAGTGACTGTCCTATTCTTGCGTCAGCTTTAGAAGATGGCAATCCGTGGCAGGTGCAAATCGTTAAAGTCGAGTAGTTATTACGCCGCTTCCTCCGAACGCCTAGCCGCGCCGGTGTTATTGCAGGTTCTATTGTGGCTATGCCTCGTTTACACAAGTCGTCACTTCGTGTTTACAATAACAAACAACGTAGGATAATCTAAGAATAATAATTACCTTGGGAAGTTGTTTGAAATACACCTTCAGTTACCGTTCGAGTTTTTTTACACTGGCAAAAAATATAAGCAAACACAGTCTTTTCTAATATTTTAAAGCTGAAGAGTTTTGTGAACGCGCTATCTAAGAAACGACTTAAAAAATGTGCTTGTGTTGAATAGCTTATTTATTGGTTTAGATTGTTTTTCACACTCACGGTGTCATATTTGTATTCTTAAAAGATGAAATGAGAAACCAAAAATTGCGCACGGGCGGGACTCGAACCGGCATTTTTCTGGCTAACCGGGCCAACTGCTCTTCCAATTGAGCTACCGTGTTGTCTGCGCTTATTTATATCGGGAAAGGCTTTAGTTAGGCTATAAACATCACGCTGTGACAGGAGGGGGGAGGAAACTCAAAACGCGCTGGGCGCAGTCACGGGGGCTCGCTAGTATACAATATACCTACCTAAGATTTTGTTCAATAAAGAGAAATGCAAACCTTTTGGTTTGGTGCTACATTAAAGTAGGTAACATGTCAAATGATGATAAGGATACCTACTCAAAATCACATCTTATGATCTTACTTACCTACCGGGAAATGCAACACAGACCAGGAGCTCTATTTTTGAATCACTCGCTTCACGATGGCAAGTGATTTTCGTTCGAAGATGAATTAAAAGTCAAAGGAAATAACTCGTTTTCGAACGAAAATCACTCGTAATATTGACGCAAGTGATTCAAAACTAGGGCTCCAGGGGCCCTATTTTTGAATCACTCGCTCCAAGATGGCGAGTGATTTTCGTTCGACGTAGTGTCAAAAGTCATAGAAAAAAAATCGTTTTCGAACGAAAATCACTCGCCACATCCAAGCGAGTGATTCAAAAATAGGGGTCCAGGACCTCTATTTTTCTATTTTTGAATCACTCGCTTGGATATGGCGTGTGATTTTCGTTTGAAAACGAATTAAAAATCAACGAAAATGTCGCGAGATATGGACTTAAGCACTCACAAAATAGAGCTTAATTTTTTCAAATCCCTCCTGTGTAGATTATAAACTGATTTTCGTTCCAAAATTGGACTTTAATTAATGAATATCACACCCCATCTTGACGCGCGTGATTCAAAAATAGGGCCCCTGACTGTGTTCGACATTGTAAAATTTGGTAACTAAACTTTTACTACCAGTGTCGTAATCTCGCCTCTCTTACGTTCGTCTGACTGTAATTTTACTTTACATCCTTTTCCTAGTAAAACATCGGATTTATAGATTCATGCTCTTGGGGTGACTAGGATTACGAATAAACCCGCAAAGCTCCGGTGACGTGAAAATGGATTCTTGTAACGAGTTGTATACAGTTGAGGTCCTTATAAAAAATATAAAGTAAGATGTTTACATACACCTATTTATAAAATCTTGAAAATAGTGATGGTAAAGACTTTGAGAAGACAAAAAGAGTTGTTTTAAGGAATTGATATCACAGTTAAAAAAATAAATTGTAGACTCAAAAAACGCAAATAATCGCATTTGTATTTGTATAATAAATATATCTCCAGGCCCTGGAGAAATAAAGGGTACGTCTTGTGTCCTATATTACTTCCTGATTTTTCTTATTGATTTCTCTTTCCGTTTTGTTTTCCCTGTTTCAGTTACTAAAGCAATATGTATACAATATGTATGATCTTATACCTAACATCTCAACACATCCCTCCAAATAACAATAAGATGCAGAAATACTCTAAAACTTTATGTTATGCACGTGAGCTCGCTTGATATGGCAAAATCTAATGCAAATGAGCTTATGCTTTTGCTCCTCCAATGTACTGTATCTAAATACCGGTCAACCTGTATGTAGATAACAATTACTTTAATACGCAACTCTCATTCGAATTCCATATTATGAGTATCGAAAACCGTCAAATCAATAAGGTTCACAGTTTCATCAATGTCATGCCATTGTCCCAACTATCGGAGTGAATAGTACTCCTGCTGAACAGGCGTTTATATGAGTTCATCGGCTCAGAGTTATAATGGGTATACACACTTGGTTTACGAGCGAGGCCGTGGGACGAGTAGGCTTTACCTCGGAACACCACTAAGTTATAATATAAATTACACTTGTAAATAGAATCTGTGTCAGACAAGGAACCGAACCCTGTATCATACGTTAACCAGGCGTATGACTTTTAACTATTTGGCAATGGGCACATTGGCAAGCCGGTTGACAAGTGCAATTTATAATAGTATTTTTTTAACAAAACACTTTAAAAACAAAAATAAAAATTACAGCACTAAGTTACTAGTCTATTCTAAAGGAGGAATGATCCTATCAAGTTTTGTATACGGTGGGCCATATTTAGTATTTTAGATTAGGCCCATCTCAACAAAGTGGCAGTACAGCACATCAGACTATATTTATTGTTGAAATATAGGCCTTATCCCAACAGCATAAGAAACCGCAGTGTATAGCTTGACGTTCTGTCGTCTGTACGTACATAGGTAGGCAATTACAAAAACAGTACTCTACAATTTGTTTTGTCGCTATCATTGAAGAAGGGACATAGACAGGCAATTATAAAGTATACTCTGTTTTGTCGCTATCAAGGTCTTATGAAACGTCCAATTAGTGCATGTAGGGAGGTGAAATGTAGACGATATAGACCTCAAGATGGAGCCAACTTATCTTCAGCTGTTTCTGGCGACTAATCAGAACAGTCTTCCTATAACCTGGGAACAGAACTCTCAGAACCCTCACGCATGTGTTTATCAACATTCTTTACTTAACGCGACCACCAGAGGTCTATCGATCCCTGAGCGTTTACCATTACCTAAGTAAATAACTTGTGCGGAGCAGGTAGATAGTATTTCTGGTTTGTTACCTAAAATAATAACTATAGCATGATTTGATGCTGCTGTAAATATATATATATCTAAATACATACTTGCTTTCTTTTAAATTAATGCACCAAGCAGTGTGTGTGTGTGTTAATTTGAAGACAGGACTTCCGACTGGATTCCAAGAAGACGCGTACGCGTACTTATGACGAGAATGAATCGGATGAGCCAACGTCACTGATATATGCACCTTATTATCCACGTAACAAAGACTTATTTTATCCATCTTCTCATAAGTAAAAATGGGCGCATCGGTGCTTGTAACAATTTCCACTTTTTCCATAATTTCCACGCGAATGCGACCTACGCGCGGTATCCCATCTTGATTAGTTCCTTATTAAACCATATAGTGTCGGTCCGGTGCCCCGGGCTTCCCTAACGTCCGGATGTAACATTATTACGGACCGGACAATCCACCTCGTAATAGCGGATTTACGTTTTCAGCGGCTCGTACGGGAAAAAATATTGTTATTTTTTCTTGAAGTGTGCGTCCATTTTTCATAAAGTGGTGCTATGAAGAGTTGACCCTTATCATGTGAATGATAAAAATAGTACGCAATATAGAATAACATTTTTTGTTATTATGGGCGTTTTATGACAAATGATTTTTTATACAGAAAATTTAAATTCATTCAGCCTTTCATTGCCTTCATTTTTTGCATCCTTATTGTGTATATTAACAAAGATTACAAAAGTTCTTATAAGTAGATAGTTCTACCTTTTCAGGCGTATACACACACATGCACACATAACACTATATATAATACATTGAAAATTATTTGTATTGCAAATATTCTTGTAATCACAGAATATAATATAATAGCTGTAATGTTTATCAGTTTTCAGCAAAATGAGGCAAATCGACTAAACTCTGTCTGAGAGGGGATTAATTTGAAAAATAACGTGTTGCTGCTGGCGTTTCGAGTGTTTGTACAATATTCCCACGGGTGCGATATTCCCTCGGGCAGAACGAAATTCACCGCAAAACGTCCATATTTCTTAATAGAGGACTAAGCTACGCTTACTCAGTGCACATCACACAGAGAGATTATCTAATAGACTTCACATAAGATTACTGTTATGTTCAATAGATATTTAATTATATACTTAACTAGTTTGCGTCTAACCTGTGAAAAGATCTCAATTTCAGTAAAAATATTTACGATACGAAGCATCCTAATGCTATTTTTAGCTAACGTGCATAGCAATTAAGAAGTAAAAATATTAAATAGTAGATTTTTAATCAAATGAGAAAGCGACCCATGCACTCAAGGTATATTGATGAATATTTTGACAGTGCAATAGATCGAATTTTTCTCACAGATAATAATTGACAAAACTATTTAAAAATGTACAAAGTAAAATCAAAAGTGTTCATGCATGACCATAGCCATTCAAACTAAATTACTTTCCACCCAAGGGAGGGAAAAGCTATTTTCCGCCCGGCTATCTACACCGAACAGAAAAGATGAAATAATGTTGAATACATGTCACACACATAAGTCTTGTTAGTATTTATTTCATTTTCATTTCATTCGTCTTACAAATCAATTTATAATAAAGCTTTGATGCCAAAGTAATAAAACTTAAAAGGCCTGTGATGCCGATCAATTTGTTGTTAACTCAACTTTAAACTTAATACGTATAAGTGTGGTAGTGGTCTACGCCACCTAAACTCTGTTAAACCCGAATATTGGCGTATTTGTACATAAACCCTTGGCTTTGGACCCTCTAGCCAGAATTACTCAATATTGTTGCTGCTAAACGTAGGCAATAAGTTCTGTTATTAAACATGCCGTCAAAATACAAAATGAATAGGCATTCCATATAACGATGTAATCAAATAGAGAGTTTATTGCGTTGTATTGGCATGGGAACACGGCGACCTATCGGCCGAGGAAATTTAATAATATCCGCAGTTACATGACAAAAACACGCAGATAATGGTAAAAGCGTAGAGAATTGCAAAAGATCTGGGGCACTATTTTTGAATCACTCGCGTCGATATTACGAGTGATTTTCACTTCCTTCATGATGGCGAGTGATTTTCGTTCGAAGATGAATTAAAAGTAAACGAAAAAACTCGTTTTCTAAAGAAAATCACTCGGAATATTGGACACGAGTGATTCAAAAATAGGGCACGATGTTGCGATGTTGTGTTGACAGTTAAGCAGCGCTGCTTTTGAACGTTCTGACAAATTCGTAGTATAAAAAAGAATTGAATGGTATTATAAATTTTGGTTTGTAAGTATCAATGTACTAGTTGTAAGTGAAACTTATTAAATAAATTAAATTAATTCTATACTATAAATTGTACTTGTAAAAAGCAACTGTGAACCTGTGACAGACGGGCCCGGATTGCGTAAGACACGGGATTCATTTCCTCGTCTGTCACAGGTTCACAGCTGCTTTTTAAAAGTGCAATTTATATTATTAAATTTGTTTGGTGACAAAAACACTATAAAAACAAAAAATAAACTATTAATTCTATACTTTATTCAGAAGTACGAGTAGAGATTGCCAAACACATGACGTAAATACAAATAAGTAACAGATTTCTATACCTACTATATAAAAATAAGTCGGGTTTTCCTTCCTGACGCTATAATTTCAGAACGCACGAACCTATTTCCATGGTTTTGCATTCGATGAAAAGGTCTCGGGCTCCGTGAGGTTTATAGCAAAGAAAATTCCCATAAAACGGGGCCGGGGCGGGACGGGGCTGGGAGCGAAACGAATTTCGCTGGGACCGCTAGTTATTATTATAAAAAATAAAGTGTGCTTCGTTTTTTTCGTACGCTAGAAGTTTTCCTCAAAGGGAGAGGGCCAATTCATAAAAACAACTGTTATTTCTGGATGCATCAGATTCAAAATCCGATCTTTAGTTGTCAATATCCCTTATCCGTGTGTGTTTGTTTTATAGACGTGTTTACACGCGTTTCCTCACTGTGGCTCGAAGAATTTATTGCCAAATCGGGAAATCTATCGTCCTTTTTTATTTAAAATCCTGGCACTTTATTTCGCCCCATACGGGTTGATTTAAAAGTTACGTGGAAATGGTTAGTAAACTTCCATCGTAAATGTTCCAAAAGCAATAAAGGTTAAGACTTGTATTAGGCTTTCTATTAAGGTTGTAGAATAATACTAAGAATGGATTAATTACGCATTAGATATCTGTCAGGAAAGGATTCTAAGTTTTTAAAAGTGTTACGTAATGAATTCAGAAACACAAATCAATAACATTCATTTGCTTTAAATATGGTATTACATAGATGTTAAAAATTTAAAAGAAATCAAACTTATTTAAAATATCAAGCAAATTAAAATTGGAACAATAAATTCTCGATAATCAGAAGTAATACAAAGGTAGGTACATAAATTTAATTTATTTGTTTCTTACATGTCTCATCATAGAGGTATTATGTTATAAATCATTTTGGTATCAATTACGTCACACTTAATAGGAAGTTACCTCGAGTATTACAGTGAAATAGTAGATTGTTATACAAGGGGAGAAAGCGACCCATTGCACTCGAGATGTTTCTGGCGCTCGAACGAAGTGAGAGCGCCAATAATCCGAGAGTGAAATGGTGCTTTCACCCGAGTTAAACATACTATTTTTCAATTCGACTGTGAGGAAAAACATTAAATTTACAATAGTGGTTGTAGATGTCATGGTCAGGTATTATGTAGTAAAGCGAGAAAGAAAAACTCAAGTTTTTGCACAAAAAGACAGTTAATTAACAGTTCTCCAAACATCTAACATGAATAAAAAGAATAACGACACGAATACATGAAAACAGTACGAAAAAGCAGACGATACGAAATAATTAAAACCCTTGTATAAAATATCGATCTAATTTTTCCCACAGATAATAATTGTCAAAACTTAAAAAAGTAGGCGTAGAGTTCAAAAAGAAAAAATGACACTGACAATGTAAAAAAAAAGTGTCATCTTCGTATTATGGCGGGAAGCCGAATATTTTAATCACAGATTAGTAAATGTTTAATTTAATTATAGTTTGAATCAATTGAATATTTTTTATATCAACGATCATGATAAACATGTTTTTCAATGTATAGCTAAGCAAAAATGTTTATTATTTTTATAATATGATGTGACTCAATTATCTTTGATCCAAGCTTTGACTGCATGCCTTGACTCTATACCATGTCAATTAAAACTAAATTACTTTCCACCCTAGGGATGGATAAGCTATTTTCCACCCGGCTATCTACACAGGAAAGTGCTATTTTTCGAACAGGAGAGATGAAAAATACTTTACAGCTGTCTTTTTATCTTTCCCCATGATGCTTCCACCGAATTCTATTTCATAGCCTGAAGGTCTACAACAAAAAACAAAATCCGTCAATACGATTATCGTTTTTCGAATCCGAAACATTATTACTACGAAATGCTTCGGATCCGCAAAACGATTATCGTATTGACGGATTTCGTTTTTCGTAGTAGACCTTCTGAGCCGAGTAAACAGTGTACTGTACAGTTTTCAGAGTCAGCTGCAAACATACACTCCGTCAAGTTAATATTACGACAGCTGTTTTACGATGCCAGAGATGGCCATCTTTCTTTGTGACCAGAATTTTATGTTTGCTCTCCATGTCAATATAATCCGACGCCTATTTGTCCGCAACTGTTTAATCAAGTGTTAATACACAAAGAGACACAATAGATATTATAGGTAGTAAAGAGACACTATAGGTAGGCACGATATTAAAGTACCCTATCAAGTAGATACCTACTATTTTGTGAATCGTGTCAATCCACAAAAAATATAAACATGTAACTGCACTTAATATTATCAGATCCACAAGAGGTATTACTTCTTTTCATATTTATCAGGATATTATAATTTATTACTTATTTTTAGATTTTTATTCATGCTTTAACTACAGATTATTCACATCATGCGCTACTACATACAGAACCTAAATCTCTAAATTAAATAATATTCAGATTACAGCGGCTTTTAAAAGTAGAAGGTTATGTTAGAATTTTAATTACTAACTTTCGATCACAGCTTGGATGAGCGCTTTCCATAATATAGTGTATTCATTCTAGATTTCAATGTATGGGCGAAACGGCAAAATTTATAATTTTAGTTTGTTGCTGCTGTGTTATAGCTCTAAGTGAGTACATTATAGAACACAACTCTCCGGGTGTGTAATATATAATATAACAACATATCGTATAAAGTTCAAAACATATACAATCACATGATATAATTTTGTTTAATATAACACTTTTTTAGTATAATGATGGAATGATATAATTTTGAATGATATAATTTTAAAACGTATAACAAACGATTGAGCTAAAATCAATTGATATAACAACATTTAATATAACATTTACATGATATAATAATTAAAACAAATAATGTTTATTTAGTATAATAACATTTAGTATAACATTCATGTACGATAACACTCTTTTTATATAATATTTAAAACATATAATGATAACTTCATATAAACTCAAATTTATATGATATCATAAATTATATAAAAACAATTACATCAAAGAAAATGCAGCTGCTATGTTATTCAAGGCTTGCAGGATGCAGGAAATGATGCAAGCAAGCAGGCAAGCAGCATTCAAGCAGGCATACAGCATGCAAGCAGGCATGCAGCATGCAATCAGGAATGAAGCATGCAAGCAGGCATGCAGCATGCAAGCAGGCATGCAGCAGGCATGCAGCATGCAAGCAAGCACACATGCATCATTAATTCCACGTCTCCGGCGCTGCGGGAAGTGCAGCCTCTCCGCCCTTGCGCAACAAAGCGCAGTCACCCACGCTCACCTCCACAGCTTCGGCTTTTTGGTCGCCTCGGCCTTCGGCCTTCGGCGACCAGCCTCAGCCGCTCCGGCTCGCACGGGTGCCTGCCCCTTGTTACAGCGGGCGGAGGCTGCTCTCCCTCCGCGCCTCCGGCTTCTAAATTACACTCTAGTATCGGGCAGACAAGTACCACGGCGAAGTGACCACGGCGAGTCGGGGTTAACATAATTCAGATTTTTGATAATTAGTTTTAAAAAAACAATTGAAATTATACCAAGTGAAAGTTATATTAATTTTACGTATATTTCTTTTAATCATTATTTGAAACGTTATTATCTCAAATAATAGTTATATGAAATAATGCGTATGTCAAACAAAATTATATCAAATGAACGATATATAAAATAAGTTTTATTTCAAATGTTTTTATAAGATATGAACGTTATACTAAATGGTATTATATAAAATGAATATTATGTGAAGTAAACGTTATGATAAACAAAATTATATCATGTGTTTTTATAACAAATGTTTCTTATGTAAAGTGATCGTTATTAAAGTTGAATTATATCAAATGATTGTATAACAAATGAGACGCACCCCAACTCTCCCACCCCCCCAACCCGCCGCTTCACCCCTCCCCCCCTTGATAAAGGTCCCAAATTTCATATTTCCTCTATTTTCAGGAAAACTATACAAGCTAGGACAAAATGGTCAAGGACTAAATTATTTGTCAATAAATTACCTACAAATAAGTATTAGCATTCATTTTGATACGAGTTATAGTTTTTAAGCTATGGAACATCAAAGAGTACTAAAAATGATCGCTTACCAGAAATACAACATTTAACACAAAATAAACAATTTAATTTATGAATATAATTTAGTGAAATTTTCACAAGAAATGCGTTTCTGTAGTACATACCTATATAAAACAAATCAGTATCGTCATTGTTATCTTCTAAGGTTTGACGAAACTACTAAGGCCCCAATGTCTGCATATGGTGGAACAACGGAATGCACCTTTAACACATATTTTTCTGTAGCCATTTTTGCAGCTGCATGATATTGTTTTCAGTATCAACTGTAGAGTTTGATCAAAGTATGCATTGAATGCTGACAAGCTGAAGAAGGTGGTCTTTTCATAATAACACCGTATTGTTCTTGAGAGTTGGTCAAGAAGTGAAGTTGAAGTACCTAAATGTTTCGTAACACGATTACCTATACTTTTTTAGGTTTGCTTAGCCCCATACTATGCAAGAATATATTTTTCTCCTGCCTTTTTACCTCCTCGCGTTAGGCATCAGGAGTTATTGTATCTTGCAAGTCGATGTTATATGTTATTGAATAGACTGAACCTTTCCTGTGCCTTAGAATGCCGATATTATGTAGTACGTCGAAAAGACATTGTCGTAGTGGTTGGGCAAGACATTGATCTGTTGGTTCTTTTACTGGGACTGACTCCACCACGTAAGAATATATTCTACTACATCTGCATTCTACAACAAAGGAAAGGTTTAGTCTTTCCTGTTTGGTAAAAATACCTAGTTAAAAGATACAATAAACGTTTAAAATAACCCGGATGCCTCATGCAAGCAGATAGAAGAGGCAGGAGAAAGATATAGTCTCGGATAATATCATAGTAGGTACCTAAAAAGTATAAACGATATACGAGAGGTCCACTTTTACAAAAACATTGATCTGAAGAACAATACAGTGGTGATATTATCAAAGTTTCCATCTTCAGGAGCTGCTTGTCAGAATTCAACACATAGGTAAGTACTTTTCATCAAGTTCAATTATGGCGAGCAAATTCATTCAACCCAGACAACTGAAGCTGGAAAAAAATATTAACTTCGTACCCTAAATACCACATAGGCACCAGCTCCACAGTAGATACTGAAAATAGTATAATGCAGCTGCAAAAAAGGCTACAGAAAAGTATGTGGATGATATGTCACGGCTGCATTCCGTTGTTCCACCATATGCATACATTGGGGCCTTAGTAGATTCGACAAACCTTTAGAAGATAACAATGACGATATTGATTTGTTTTAGATAGGTAAGTACTACAGAAACGCATTTCTTGTGAAAATTTATAAATTATATTGTTTATTTTGTGTTAAATGTTGTATTTCTGGTAAGCGCACATTTTTAGTACTCTTTGATGCTCCATAGCTAATAAACTTTAACTCGTATCAAAATGAATGTTAATACTTATTTGTAGGTAATTTATTGACAAATAATTTAGTCCTTGACCATTTTGTCCTAGCTTGTATAGTTTTCCTGAAAATAGAGGAAATATGAAATTTGGGACCTTTATCAAGGGGGGGAGGGGTGAAGCGGCGGGTTGGGGGGGTGGGAGAGTTGTGTTCTATAATGTACTCACTTAGAGCTATAACACAGCAGCAACAAACTAAAATTATAAATTTTGCCGCCAAAAAATCTAGAATGAATATACTAAATAACCTCTAAATCACTACATAAAATCAACAGAATTACAGGAGTTCTAAATTGACTACAAAACACGGTAAAAAGGTCCGGTATAAAATTAAGCAGATCTAGGTGTGCGATAGTGTTGCCATATAAGCAAATGCTCACTCCGTACAAGGGCCCAGAATGCAGGCCTCTGTTTCCTGATTTAACGACCACACCACACCTCCGGCATAGATAGTGATGTGCGAGTCTTTTGAGGCTTTTTATTGAGTCTCAATTTTCAAAGGAAGGTTGCCTGATTCTAGATATGCTGCAACGACTCAAACTAAAACAAAAACATATGTGTATTTTCCTTGCAAATCGATGAAAAGAGATAGACTACAATGATTTCAAACTAAACAGTCTCAGTTGCTCAGGTCTTTGAATTCCGAAAATTTATTTTGTTTTGCTGTTGAGGTTAACGTCTCTAAATAATTTTATTCTGTTTTTTTCGTCCATTTAGAAGAGTAACACAATAATTTAAGTTTTAGTCTGTGCATAACTACAATCAGGCCCATTAGTAATTAAGCCGCAGAAGCAAACCGAACTTTTGAATAAATACCCAAGTTTCATTGAGTAAGTAAAAACACCTTGCACGACGCCGCGACGTGTCAAGTCAATCATGTAAATAAACAATGATCAATCACCTTAACTTTTCTAAAAAAATAATATTACAACCCCTAACCCTACCTTAACCATGGCCAATATAGCTGTCATGCTTTTGAACTTATGTTTTTTGCGTGTAGCTCATACAAAAAGTTACATTTATTTATTGTAAAGTTTATTGCACAAAATTATGTTGTACAAAGGCGGACGTAACTAAAAGCATTCTCAAATAAGCAAGGTAGTTCAACAGCATTGTAAGTAATAAGGCTGGTCTGTGATTTTGATTTGAAAGAATACACACTTCGCACTTTCACATCACTACCGTTAGATAACCACTAGTAATTTGTTCACGAAAATTCCTGAGGTCCTCATTAAAATACTGAATTAGAATAACTAGAGTTCTGGAGCAAATGCTAAACGTGGAGGTCTGGAGCTAATCGGGTGCAGAAATAACTCATGAATGCACTGAATGGAGTTAGGTCTTAAAACTTTTAGTTTTTAATAACGAGTTGGTCGTTAAGTTACGTCATACGTTTAGTTTTAATGACGAGTTCGTCGAAAACATGTCACATATGATATATATGCATGTCTATCGTCGTATAAGAATATCAGGAGCTTATTTTTGAATTACTTGCGTCAATTGCGATTTTCATTCGAAAATCAATTAAAAATCAACGAAAGGCACACAAAACTTATCCGGTTTTCATTCTAAAATCACATTAATAATCGAAAATCACACGCCATATTAAGGCGAGCTATGCAATAGGGCCCTAGCACTTGAACATTTTCTTTAACTCACCGGCCGAATACAAAAACGACCTACGAAAGAGGACGATAACGTTTTCCGCTAAGGGGAAGGAACAAACGTTCTTTCACAGTTATTTATCTGTGACAGTCAGTTGTTTTTAAGGTTTTCCCTATACAACTATCTCCGTCGGGAGCTGCCATAATTCATCTTGAAACGCATTTGTTGTGTGGTTTGATCCTCCGCGGAGCCGTCCATATTTCGCCTGGCACGTCAGAATTCAGAATTTTTTGGTCTCAGGCGCTAAATGTTCCTTTGCATACTCGAGTGAACTCACAAGAAGTAAGATGGCAAAAATGGATGAAGAACATTTAGGCAAACAAAATGTTAGTAATATTAATTAAGGGCGATAATTTCAGGAAATGAAAAATGAAGAATTGGTGTGTTAGCTTTTACTCGTATTTCAGTATACCAATTTCATATAGACATGTGTATTCTGCCAGTGCTCACCTAAGGCGCCCAAACATGGTCTTTGACCGCTCGTCATGCAGAGGTCCAATCTTGAGGTGTGTCAGAGAGCAATAGAGCGCAGCATACTAGGCGTATAATTATCTGACCGCATCTGGAACACCACACTGCGCTCCACAAAGCTCATAAGTGATGTCTCGCAGAAAGCTGCCCAACTGAAGTAAGATTGGGCCGGTCATGTCAGCCGCATGCCGGAAGACTTCTGGGCCAAAATTTGTACCGAGTGGACCCCCCTAAATGGAAAACGGCCACGTGGTAGACCCAGAAGACGATGGCGTGACGAGTTAGACATGTTCGACAAAGACTGAGAAATAAATGCCCAAAATCGTGGGGACTGGAGAAAGGCCTTTGTCCTGCAGTGGGACACCACAGGCTCTTAATAATACTAATTTCATATGTTTTGATCCGGTGCACTGAGATTTGAATGGGATGCTACCTACTTTATTTCTTACCTTCAGTATTATAGTAGCTGTCGTAAGTTCATTAAATATTCATTCTCTCAAAAAAAATACTGAATTCTTCGACATCGCACGTACGGACAGTATTTTATAGAATCGTAATCGGCATTCATATTCCTGTGGAAAACCGCTGTAACTTTATTCAAATTGGTCGGCTATCACAAAGTGAACTGTCAAACAATCGCTCCGCTGTGAGAGTGCCTCAACTTTCGGGTTCTGTTTCGTATTTAAATATAGGACGCTAAAATAAATAATGTCCCTTCGAAATCAATTTCTGAGGCCCCGGGCTAGTGGGACTTAGAACTATACAAAATGTCATTGTAAATTTTATCTTAGGATCCGGTATTGTTATCTTGAAGCTTCAGACGACATTGCAATGTAAGGGTCGTTTATTACATGTGCTTAGTACCTATGTACACTTACTTAGTACAGTCTTACTACTAATTTATTAAGGTCACAAACGTAGGGTAATGCTCTTAGTAGTTTATAGTGTACTTAAGTAGAAACGTACGAACTCGAACAAATCCAATTATATTGAACTACTGTATTAACTGGCAATCATACTTAAGCTTACAGAGTAATGAAAGCTTCTACATTCAATACAGCCTGGTAGAAACTTTTATTGTATTGCTTTACTTAGATCAATGGTCGGATTCCATTTACATCTAGAGAAGTTAGGTACCTATGTGTTGTATGTGTGTTTTTTATGATAAGATATTAAGGAATATTCATAAAGAAGGATTGCAAGTCTAGCATTCTATAAGAAACAAACGTTAAAAATAGGGTACGAAATATATTCAAAAGATTAACACGTTCCGGGACAGTGCCCGCCTACAGGCGTGAAAACAATAAAACATCTATTGTGTCTGGAGTAGTGTCCCGGAACGTGTTAATATCCCCTAATAAATATCCTTTAGATTGTAACCACGCGGTTTTAACAATATCTGGCACCCAACATGTACATACAGTTGTTTCATGAATTGAGTGAGCCTTTGACTAAACCTGAATAGGAAATAGCTTCGATGCAGTTCTTCTAATAGACGGTCCACTTTATTCGACGGCGAAGTAAACCTGCGAATTTCACTAGCGTCAGCCAAAAAGCGACGAGGGACCGCCTTCTCCCTAAAGTGTTCAAAGCTTACTCTCAAGGGATCCATTTTAAAAGTGCCACTTCACAAACGATACGTCCCGTTGCCTCTGAAAGCAACATTTTTATAGAAAAAGTCTTCCAATTCATAATTTTCGGTTTTCGTTGAGTAAATGCTGTAGACAGATTTATCAGCTACTGTCTTTGTGTGTACAGACTTTAGAAATTGTGTAAGAAGCACACACATTTCCGATTCTATTACGTAACTTTTGCGTTACTTGGTTTAAAGTTATTTTAGGTAATCCCTACTTACTCGTATAATTCAGATAACATTTTCATGTTGTATGTTTGGTACATTTCCTGATAAATTCTTATAACAATAGCACTAGGGAAAACTCATTATACACTAAAATTTATGTGCAACCAGGAACTGTCAATAACGCTGATAATTCGAGGGCGTGAGAACAATATTTATGAACTAGATCAAGGCCGAAACTCCCGCGTGTAAGTAGCCCCTGCGCAGACATACTTTATTGCACGCTCCCTAGACCGGAAGGCACATGTACGAACCCTACCTGTGCAATCGAGATGAAAGGTTCTTAAGAGAGACATCTCGATACTAGATATAGTTCTCGTTAGTCATAACTTGATATTTGTTCAAATTGCAGCTAGCCGTATTGTACTTCTACCTCATGGTTTACTTACTACATTACAATTAGAATATTAGGTGCTTTATCAAAAATCCCATATTGTGCATATGATGGTTTACTTATCACAGTACAATTAGAATAAGGTGCTTTATAAAAATCCCGCCGCGCCCAATTTTTGTTTTGAGTGTCAAAAAGCATTCTGAACCATTCTTTATTATGTAAGTACCCATTCAGGAAAATTGAAATTAGCATTATATGAATTCTAACTCATTAACCTATGCGATGTTTAGAGGCAGAGCTACAGTTACAGAAATGATGTACGTGACCACAGAAATTGGGAATCACACAAAATTAGTCAAAAATGTCAAAGCATGAGTTGTAAATCAAATTGTAAGTACAACAAATAGTAAGTTCCTAGAAAGATAGTAGGATGTCTAAAAGCTTTCAATTGCGTATTGCAATATTCCAATTCTTCCAATATGTTTGAGCTTGCTCATTACAGAGTTGCCCAAACATATTGGAAGCTTTAGCCACAGATAATATAATACTCTTTAGCTAAACGCGAGTTGATTTGTTTTGCATCCGATTTGTTTACTTACTTTGTTGTATTCCATTTGCTTTAACTAATTTTAAGTGCTGGTATAATATAATCCATATAATAACAATTATTAGTTGAACATAAACGCAAGCTCTTTAATCAGAAAACACGTCATATAAATGAATCTTAGAAACTTTTATAGGTTAATGAAAAACATAGAGATACTACTCAGGAAACATAGTAAAGTTAGCCTGTAAAATTTTCCCACTTCTAAGCAAAGGCCTCACGTCAAATATAAGGTGGTATGAGCCACTACTACGTTTTAACATAGGCAGGTAGTTTTTCAGGTTAGAATATTCGTACTAAATAATTCAGCATTTTCAGGGATTAACCCCCATGAAACAGATTATTTCATCAAAACCTAATGTGCTAATTGTCAATTTTTATCCACAAAATTTCATATAATTGCTTCAGAAAATGTAAGTAGGTGTTATTTCTCTGTATTTCTTTGTGTAGTCATAGCAACGTGGCAAGTAACACCTATTTCGCCTGCCGCGCCTGGCTGCGCTCAAAGCGATGTAGCGGCTCAGTGGGTCTTTTTGAAGTTTGCTAAAAGTGCTAGTTTTACAGAGACAATGCTACTGCCGAGCGGCAAGACGGGACAAACGCTTATTGCACTTGAATACGACGCTTATTTTGAGACAATTAAAATGTTCGGAACTTTGGAGTGTTGAAACGAAGAAAAGTTAAAGTATAATTTTGTTTTAATTTAAAAGGCATGTTTTTCTAATTTCATTAATTTTACAAAATAAAATCAAGTATTATTGTAGTAGTAGTAGTAGTAGTAGTATTAACTGGGTAATTCGTTTGAGATTCATCTGAGTTAATTATGTGTAATCAACATAAAACGATAATTACCTCCCTACTCAACCCAAAAGAGTTTGTGTAACGGCTTGTGTACCCAACTAATTGCGTTCTCAAACACAAGTTTTTATTGCGAAATGAGATCTGAAGAAGGTCCAAATTTCATTCAGAAGTTTAAAAGCTCCGTTTTAATATTCATTGAAAACATTTAAGAAATAAAAGTTGTCGGACGCTACTTAAACGGCCGTTAACATACTTAAAAAAATGCTTGTCATTATATTTTATTTAGCACGTAATCAAATCATGAGTAAATTGTCGAAATCATCACCTCGTGACATCATAATCCAGTTTCGTAAACACTACCTGAGAACTGGATTCGCTAAAATATAATTCGGAACCTGCCGGCCCGTTAGGTTAATTGAGCCTTGATAAAATATTTATTGACAATAAAAGCCTGCTCGTTTTCATATCAGCGCGGTATTGTGCGGCGTTTAGAGATGGTGAACGCGTTTTGTGTCATTTATCAAATCAAAGTGACAAGGCGGTCATGATGTATGGCCACCTTTGAGTATATAGCCCCTGGAGATGCCATACACGGGCGACCCCCTCCGGCAAAGTACGTTGGTCAACTGTTCAAACGCGTTATGGGCAAATCTCAACAACCATGAGTTTTTGTCTAATTTTGGTGGTAATTTTAGTTTATAACTTTTTGGCTAAATTTGTTTAATCGTAAGCAAGAGTGTTGTCTACAGTTACATGAAACGTCAGTGAAATTAAAATAATAATAATAATTTCTGAAATATTTGAAACACCAAAATTTATCACCCACCAAAATTAGATAATCTGACACCAAAATTAGAAATCTATCAGATACGGTAATGCAACATTCTGTGTTTTTGGTTTTGAATGTTAATAATAAGTATCTTAGTGAGTGGTACACACGGTACCACATCGACCTACCTGATTTGTCATATTTTGTCGACTAATTTTCAAAATTTCCATCCAAAACAAACACAGGAATCACCAAAATCATTTGCATGTTGCAAATTCGACAGATTTGAGGAGAATGATATGACACCGGTGCCGTGTGCCTACCATGTACCGAGAACCTCGCTTTTTACACACTAGTAGGTTTTAGCCAGTGAGTTGTTATTACTACTTATAGAGAAGCTATGTCAAGCAAAAATGACAAACGACGACAAAATTGTGACGAATTCCTTGAAATTTGAATTTCGAATAAGAAACCTTTTGTATAAGTTGACCAATGGCGTCAATTCATGAGGCACGATATTTGTTCGTGGTGTCAGTTCCTTGAGCTAGTAATAGTTGTTTAATGATAATAATCCAACACCTCACAGGGTACAGGAGCTGGAGTCTTCTCGAATGACCTAAATATTAATATATCAACTACTCTTGACAAGCTATATTCAATCTTTCAAGCAAGATGTATCGGCATCACTAGAGCAGCACAGGCGGTTGCAGCCAGAGACGTAAAAGACCAACACATTAAAATCGTCTCGGACAGCGCATCGGTGCTCCAGGCCCTACAAAACAATAGCATCAAATCTGTCCTTATTTGGGAGTGCCATAAAGCACTCCAATCCATTAACTCACTAGGCAAAGACGCTGCCGACGAACTAGCCAAGAGGGGCTCGGCGACAACAGTATACGGCCCGGAACCATTACTACCCATACCGCAGGCCCAAATAAGAACTTGGCGACGTTCAGAAAAAAAGCAGCACACCAAGCAGAGTGGAGAAATGGTGAAGGTTGCAGGCAAACAAAGAACGCAATTCCGGAAGCTTCGAAAAGGCTTGTCGCAACCTCATTACCCTCGCAGGAGGGATAAACGTACAATGGCCCAATCGAGAGGCTAAGTGCGGTAACACCCCAGCCAAAATAACTAACTAACTAAGTTGTTCAATTCTATGTTTAAGCTCTCTGTGCCTCAGACAATCACCAGATGAAGTTGCGAGAAACCGCGCTTAGTAATAAAACGCCATGATTAACCGCCGTTATTTTAGAAATCATCATCATCATCATTATCAGACAAAGGACGTCCACTGCTGAACATAGGCCTTCCACACGGCTTTCCACAGCGACCGGTTGTAAACGGTCTGCATCCAGTGCGATCCTGCGATCTTTCCAAGGTCGTCTGTCCATTGTCAGTGGTCGTCCTACGCTGCGCTTTTGGTCGAAGGGTCCCCAAACTAGAACTTTTCGGTCCCATCGGCCGTCAGTTATACGCGCTATGTGCCCTACCCACTGCCACTTGAGCTAACTGATTCGTAGGGCTATATCCATTACTTTAGTTCTTCTACGTATCTCCTCGTTTCTGATTCGATCTCGTAGAGAAACACCGAGCATAGCCCTCTCCATCGCTCGTTGTGTGATTTTGAGCTTCTTTATGAGGCCCATAGTTACCATAGTTAGAGACCACGTTTCGGATCCGTATGTCATCACAGGTAACACACACTGGTTAAAGACTTTCATCTTCAGACACTTGAGGTAGTTGAGACAAGAAGACGCTCTTGCGCAGTTTCCCGAACGCTGCCCAGCCGAGTTGGATTCGTCGATTGACTTCTTTCTTAAAGTTGGACCTTCCTAATTAGACCACTTGTCCAAGGTAGACGTACGCATCGACAACTTCAAGAGTTCTGTTCCCAATACTGGAGTGGGTACAACACGGGAACTCGACATAATTTTCGTCTTTTCCATGTTCATTTTAAGACCCACTTGTTGGGATACTCCTATAAGATCTTCGAGCATAGTGCCAAGATCATCCAGCGTCTTTGCCACACGGACTATATCATCGACAAACCGGAGATGTATGATGTATTCGCCATTTACTTTGATGCCGAATCCTTCCTATTCTAGGAGCTTGAAAGCGTACCGATATGGTGGCGTTGTTATACAGACCCTTTAACACTTCTATATACCTATAGTCTATGTGACACCGCTGAAGAGACCGAAGCACCGCCCAAGTTTCGATCGAATCAAAGGCCTTCTCATAGTTCACAAACGCTAAACGTAGAGGCATATTATACTCCTCGGACTTCTGTATTATTTGCCTAAGCGTATGGATGTGGTCTATAGTACTGTAGCCTTTTCGAAATCTAGCATGTTCGGGAGGCTGGAAGTCATCAAACCTACGTGCGAGGCGATTCGTGATGACCCTTGAGAACAGCTTGTAGACATGGATCAGGAGTGAGATGGGTCTACAGTTCTTCATTAAGGTTATGTCTCCTTGTTTGAAGAACAACACCACCACACTCCTGTTCCATGCCTCAGGCGTCATGCCCTCTAGCAGCACGGAATTAAAGAGTCTCTGAAGGTGTTCCACCCGCATTCAGAAGTTCTGATGTGATTCCATCCTGGCCAGGTGCCTTGTTGTTTTAAGCTGTTTCAGGGCCATCCTAATCTCGTAGAGGCTGATGTCTTTGGTGTAGTGACGGGTTAGGATAGCTCTTGGGTCTCTGACAGGGCTATCAACGGGTTTGGCAACTGAGGTGTACAACTGCCAATAGAACTTCTCGATCTCGTCTAATTTTGGTGTTAGTTAAGCAATTTTGGTGTACCAAATTACCACCAAAACCACCAAAATTGCACCACCAAAATTGAAATTTTATATAAAAAAATACGTTAAAAAAAAACTGTTTCGGATATTCTACCTTACTTTATATCACTTTAAAAGAACACCATGCATTCATAAAACACTGCATTGCCACAACAAATTAATTACTAAAAAGTAATTTAAACAGGAACACCAAAATTGCAGATTTTTTGTCCGGTGGTAAAAAAATGGAATACTTTCATTTTTGGCGGAAAAACGCAACGAGATAGCGCACCTGTTTCTTCACTGCGCGTGAGTGCCCGGCTGACTGGAGTGAGAGTCGGGAACAATATTTTTTTTTGTTTGTTTATGAGGGTTAGGTTGTCTCTTTCATAAATGCCACCAAAATTGTTAATTTCGCGCGGACAGACCATCTTGTCATACTCTAGGGTAAGGTAACGCACCAAATATTAAAATATTACTAACAGCAGATGGGAAAATTAATCCGAATGTAAATAAAATAAATGAATTTGAAAATTTTCCTGTAATTTTCTTTAGACTGAGGGAAATATCCAGCAAAACGGATTGCGGACAAGCCACCAAAATTAGAATTGCGAGGAAATTTTTTTTTTTTCAAGTAACTGAAATATTTTATACAATTTATATTTATGGCCTGGTATGGATACAAAGGTTTACTTTCAAGAAAAAAATTTACAAAAGTGTATCTTTTTAGTACATGACGATTCTCAGCCCGGACGCAAAAAAATTACGCTTGGGATATTCACCCTTATATAAAACTACTTGAAGTCGCTACACCGCCATTTTGCATCGTTCCGTATCGCGTGACGCTTCTCTTGAAAAATGGTACTGCACAAGTATTCTCATGTAAAAGGCGATCTGACAGCTCAAATTCGCAACAATATCGCGTTTCCTACCATTGTTAAGTATTTTTAGTAACTATTAAATGTGTATTTAAGTACAATTTCCATTTAAAGAAAAAACCGTTGCGATACGTAAACGACAGAAAAATGTAAACATGAATACAGTGGTACGGAGGTGAATCGGTCTTAGTGATGTGACTCAACATAATCATTCACTCACTGGCCTTACTGGAGTTAGTTTTATAATCAGTTTTTTTTATTAGATTTTGAATTAAGTAGTAAGTATAATGTATGTTATATTTAAATCTTGAACGGTAAATAAGAAAAAAATACTTTCTTATCCTCTGGTCATACGATGTTGAAATTTTGTCTGAAAATGAAAAGAATTGTTGGCCATAAAAATATTTCGAGGTAAAAGGAATACATTTGGTCCGGGATTATGACTGTATATGTTATATACTATATACAGGGCTACAGGCTTACAGGTTAAGTCGACCTAAATCCTGTAAGACGTGGCAGTTTACGTCATGCCTGACTGATTTGACTATCGAACCCTATATTCAAAACTTTACCGTTAAGTTATCGGACTTTTAATTTATTTTATAAAAACTCCCGATTTTTGTCTATTGCTCCCCTTTTTCGTTTTTTGTCCCTCAACTTTGTATTCTTTTCGCCAATTTTTGTGTAGTATATTAGTTGCTTTATTATTTTTAACACTACATCACAAGTAACTGAACCAACTTGAACCAACATACAAAAATTTAACCAACAATATTGAATATTGCCAGTGCTTCAGCTGCAGCAACAGCTGAAGCAGTTACCCAATATTCACAATGTGTAATTGTAAGTCTAAGAGCCTTATTGAAATCCTTGAGTGGTTTAAGTATAGATCTGCCAGCTGCTGCATATTTCCTTTAATCACATATACAAATATACAAAAGCCAATAATTTATTATTGGCTTTTGGGTTCTACCGATATGTACGTACATATCGGTTTTTAACCGACTTAAAAAACAAACATTTATGTTTGGCTTTTTAGTTTTTTTCAAATCGTTTTTTTCATTATTATTTATTATTGTTCCAGGACAACCCTAGTGCAATCCTAATGCAGCCAGTGTAAAACGAAAAATGATTTCTTGAGACAAATATTCGTAGATATGCATTACCTGTGTCATTCTGTCTTAACTTTTTACGTAAATTAACGTTTATAGAATAGAATAATCAAACTGTGTACTTATAATTTGAAGCTCATTGGTAAATATATATCATATATTAAGAGGCTTAGATTTGGACTAATCTACCTGTTAAATGAATATTTGTTGGGGTTATTTCGCTGTAATGGACAACAATCAATCACCGATCAAGTCACCATGTATCAGGAATACTATTTCTAAAAAATATACACATATTCACAACTTGAATTTATAAAAAATCACATGAAAGAAATTTTCAGCGAGCCTCCATGGGCCTCTAAAACTGACTGATAGCCGCCAAAAACGGTTCTGCTACATCGCATCTCGCATCTCTTTTTATCACACAGTTTGCTGCTAGTGATATCTCGCTCTTTTCGTTCTATTCCACAGGGGTAGTAATTTTATGAATAAAATACATATTAAGGAAAGTCTTAACTGGGTCCTAAAATCTTTACCATAGAATTTAAATAAATCATTCCAATTAAATTATCATTTTTTATTGCTTTTCCTTTGTTCGTTCAAATGTTTATGTAACTTTATAATGTGCTTTATATAGGTGGTGCTGGTGACCCTATTATCATACTAGTGGCTCTGTGAGCTGTTGACCTCGTTTTGTTTCAATATGGCGGAAATTTACCTTTTTATTACTCATCTTTTTTACGTTTTCGTCTCGCATATCTTCACCACATTCTTTTTTCAATTTTGCAAACTGAGTCGGTCAAAAATATTCAATATACCTACTTATCAAACCTTCTCACAACATTTCATTAGAAACGGTTGAGAAATGAGAGCTCTAGGCGAGAATCATTCAGTTCATTCAGCAAACTGATTTGACTCATTCTTCGCGTGTCCCATCACTATCTTGTTCGTATGTATGCTGCGTAGTTACGTGAAAACTCTGATTGTGTGCGTGTAATGTTTCATGTGTTAAATTTTTTTGTAGTGTGCGTTTATCGCCACAGCAAAATTTGTGTCTGTTGAGTTATTCATCTAATGGTGGTGTGCTGTACGTGTTTACCGCACTCCCCCCTAAAAGTGGTGAAAAAATTTGTTAGACGCGTGTCCGTATTGGCATCTCCAGGGGGCTATATACTCAAAGATGGCCACTAAAGGCAGATAGTAGTATGGTACACGGTTGCAAGTAGAGATGCGCCGAGTAGCACTTTTGCCGAGTACTGAGTACCGAGTATTACTCGGTTCATTTTTTTTCCTACCGAGTACTCGGCCGAGTAACTCGGTTCAATAAAATTTCTGTTTCGGGTATGTAAACAAGTACAAACCAGGTTCGCACAGAATAAGCTTTCATTAAGCCACTAGAACGCGATGATCCTAAAAGCCCCATTACTTTTATTTGTATACAAAATCCACAACATGATGATAACAATGACGGATGTACATTTTATTTACTAAATTTTAATAAGGTCGCTATTTCAAAGAAAATTTGCTAGCAAAAGACAAGAGTCCTTTCGAGTGGTGGGCAGGGACCCGAACAAGGTATTCAACTGGCACGCTTAGCAAGAGTGTTTCTATGAGGCTGGTAAAGTCTACGAAAAAAAAGGAATTGTCTGTTACTAGAACGTGCAGAGAGCTTCGCATCACCACGACACAATGTAACTTCATAAAATTTTACATATTATTATTTTTATTAACGTTTTCCTCATTTAGTCTCTACTCATTTATTATCATAATTCAGGTTGTGAAAGATTTCCCCAGTCGTTTAGATGATATCTACCTAAATATATTGCTTTACTTAAACCGAGTATACTCGGCATTAAAACCGAGTTACTCGGCCGAGTACGAGTATCAAAAAACCTGCCGAGTACGCCGAGTACCGAGTATTAACCGAGTACTCGGCCCATCTCTAGTTGCAAGTGTCTTGTGAGCGAGCTTATCAAAACTACCTTACACTTTAAACAATATCTACAGAAGCTATTATGCTGAGTGCGCACGATAAAATTAAAGCGGACCAAGTGTTGCCCTTTCGACTTCCTGTAATTTTTCGTGTCCTTTATTCAGCTCGGAAGCTCTTAATTTCAGGTTAATTTATCTACGCTTAATTTTGTGAACCGTTATCTTTTCGTCTTAAAATTTGTTTTTATGTTAATATTTTTCCAGAAAGCTCGCCTTTCATTGCCGGCGAATATTTATTTATACAAAAACCGCTGCCGTGGCTGTTTACAAGTAAACGAACTGTTCAAATATGCATGATTCCCGGTAAAAAATCAACATCATTTCTGGCATTATAATTACGCCTTATCCAGCCGCTCGCCAAAATCGAACCGCGCAATTCGAGTTCAATCTCGTCGCAAAAAGTTGTTACATCAAAATCGACTTTTTACCGAGAAAATACCGGCGAAGAAGATTCGTGAGTGGTGAGGGGGGAGGTGGGGGAGAGGGGGTGGGGGGTTGCGTTCGGGAGCGGCTACCTGCGGGGCGGGTGGTTGCAAAAAGTGCGCTCGCGCTCCCACGCTCGCCGAACGCGGTCAAAGACCCCGATCGCCTTAGGGCGGCGCACACGCATTATGTGTGACTCAACCTTGCCGTCTAGAATCGGATGCAATTTTAGGTCTTTGTATCTTAAACACGTTTATTTAACTAGTGGCTCTAAAAACTGTGCCCAGTGAGTCAAGATATATTTTTTTTAGTATAGGTTTGCTCTTGACTTCAGACCAAGCCAAGTGCGACTAAGACGGAGTCGAAGATGGAAAGAGTTTGCCCAGAAGAAGCCTGTTCACTCTAACTCTATAATATGATTATTCAGCCATTTTGAAATGAGACATAGTTCCTAGATCTTATTTTAGTAAATTTCTAGCTGTCTTCTACAGAATAAAACTTTGATTTAATTTGGAAATCTATGGAATAATTTAAGTTGTATCCTGTGATGTTGGGCAAATAAGATAAAATAACTCTTTATTGCACATCACAAAAACATACAGAGTTTTAAACTTGTCTGAATGAAATGTACAATTTCGAGTTTAAAGATCTTAAAAAATATTAATATAAAAAAAACGACTCTACAGTAACTCAATAGAGTTTGCTGAGAAAGTCGAGCAGTCAATTTGAATGCAATTTATGAAACTAGCTCACAAAGTTAACAGTTTTTAGTTCAAAGGCTAAAAGCGAAACTTGCTGGCACGGAGCCAACTCACACAAGGTCCCGTGCTCTTGAATGGCGCAATTTTGATCCGGGTTCAGCAAGGGAACTGATTCAAATGTGAATTAACCGCATTTTTTTTATATGAATCATTACATTATCCGCAACAAAACTTCGTGCAATTATTACGCCGTTGCCATAAGAAATTGAAGAAACCCTCTTCTTGTAAAAGAATGAATACTCGTAAGTTTACCTAAAGCATCGAATATTGTAACTATGTAGTCTTGTAATAATTACATTTTTTGTGTAAGATGTATCTACTTATACCTCTTCCTATGAATTATTTACCCGAAGCGATAAGACTCCCTTAGTTCAACATATGTATTAAACGATCCTGTCATCTTGCCTATGTATTGTTATGTGTGTAATAAAGATATTATCACGTACTTTGTAGCATACACCAAAAATCTGTGTAATAATATTTACATTTATATACCTATTAAATAGTAAGATAAAATTTCTGACTCGCAATAAATACGTGCGTGCACACGCAGCCTAATGCTAATTCGGCGATACAGACAGGCTGCGACGCCGTCTACGGAAGGCGCGCGCGCATCCTCCCAGCCAATTGTGCGCAGATTTATAAAGGACACTCGAAATAAGAATCTCGTGGAGTGCCAAGTGACTAATAGGATAGTGACCGTCATTTTAAAAGTAAAATATAGTAATGTTGGCCTGTAAGCGGGGGATGCTTACAGGCCAACATTACTGGGCAAAGGCCTTATGATGTAGTATGAGCCATACTCCACCACGCGGGCTCAGTGCGGATTGGCGGAGGGATTTGCATAGAAAGCGACCAACCTTGCTGTCAGATTTTATCAAGCCGCCCACAGGGCCTTTGACAAGGCTTAACGACTATTAACAACCGATATCATTTTAATTACCGACATTTTAATTTCTGAAAACTTATTGCCACTAACATCAGATTAGCTCATGCCACAGTGTCGTATAATGCAAAACTTTCAATCAAAATAGCTTGCACATAAGCCACAGAAACGGGCGTCACTAAACAAAAGTTAACTTGAGGTGCAAGCGATTTTGGCTATTAAGGTGGTAAGGCGAGAGAGATCTCGACCGTGCATGGCCATGGCATCAAGCTCCTAACTAAATTACTTATTTGCTAACATTAAGATAGTGTAAAAGTTCAAAAAATCGTAGATGAAATATAGTAGGTTAATTGTGTCCATTTCTATAAATATTGACCAAGAGATACTTTACCAATCACCACCAGAAAAATTCTAAATAAGCTTCTCACTTTCCCCAGGTAAAGCTTACAAAAGCTTGTTTACACTCGAGAATTACACACCATTAAAAATAATCTCGTAAAGTAGCAAGTAAGTAGATAAGAGCCTCAACCCAGCGAAAATAACTTGTTTTCACTTTTGTTTGTTTAGGCTTTAAATGTTTTCATTCTGCCCTTGGGAACCCGTTTTGTGAACGATAGTGACGTGTGAGAGCGGAATAGACGTGGCGGACGGTCACACACTCAGCCCCCCGATTCACGTATTTTCGGCATCTACTGATGGACTACAGTAGTCATTCAGTAGTGCTATTGTAACACATCGTGTGCTTAAAGTCAGCGGCATTGAAAGGTGACACGCCGCTGTCAGAACAGCGAGATACCTGTATCAATTGTACTCGTAGTACAACTGATGCACAACTTAGTGACGACTCAATTACCGGAATTGAGGCCCAGAAATAAGTTCCTAAATAACTTCTTTGATGAAAAGAAACCTCCGTGGTGTAGTGGTTAGTGGCTTAGTACGCTGGATTTAAAGGCACCGCCGCTCCAAAGTCCAGGTTTCGATTCCCGGTCGGGACATAGTAGAAATTATATTTTTCGACATTGTCTCGAGTCAAGGTGTTGTGGTACCACCGTTGTTACTGATTTCTATAATGGCTCATTCAAACCAGACGAGCGAATGCTCATTCTATCCCCACTTCATAAAATTCTTTTACTCAGAGCATTTGTTCATTGTTCTATTGCATTCTATAGAATATTCTAAGAACGTTTGCTTGATATTTTAGTGTAAAACGCTGAAATCGAGCTTTCGTTTAGAACAAAAGTTCATCAAATCAAATCGTTTGGTCTAAACCCACCTTAACTCAAGTGCATTAGCTACTTACTTTGGGATCGAAGTAATGTAATATGTGATTGGTGTCCAATATATTTATTTATTAACTGCCTCGGTGGCGCAGCGGTTAGAGGGTCGCATTTTAAAGCGACGGCTGCGCCAGAGGTCCCGGGTTCGATTCCCGGTGTCGGGCCAAAAATATGTACCTGGATTTTTCTGTTCGGAAATTCTCAGGGAAGCCCGGAGTTTGGAAGTTTGGCGGTTTTTCACCCCCGTGCCTCGGAGAGCACGTAAGTCCTGCGCCTGATCTCTCTCCGGTCGTGTCAGATTGCTGTCCCATCGGGCTATGAGAGTGAAAGGAGTAGAGAGTGCACCTGTGTTTGCGTACACACTTGTGCACATAATATGTCCCGCGCAGTCGGTTAGTCGTTGTGACTGGCCACCGTAGTCGAAATCGGCTAGGAGGACTAATATTTAATTATTTACTTCTTATTTAAAAGAAAGACATAAGTTTATTTATTTGCCACTAGCGACACACTTTTGCACATCGAATCACACTTTACAGTACAAAGAGACACAGCATTTATCAGAGAGACTATGAAAATGATGAACATAATTTATCTAATGTTCGTTTTCGTATGTAAACCACTGAATAGCTAAATAAAGGTTTATTTATTTATATGGCTATTTAGTGTGTAAAACCTATAAAACGTGTCCCCAATGAATGAACCAAACCAATCGATAGAACGCTTTTATTATTTAACTCAATTCCAGAAAGTATTAATTACTTATTCATTAAAAACCACTCCTAAAAGATCAAAGAAATAGGCAATTCTTGTTACACGCCAATCAGCATGATCTTCAACGTGTTAAACGATAATTATAATTTAACCCATCGAACGCCTCTGCTCAGCGTGACGTAATTGAAAATCAATTAAAATGTTCAAAGAAGAGCTCTCTTACACGAAATTCGCTCATAATTAAAGGACATTTTCATAGAAACAAAGGGATTAAAAACCCCTTTCATTTTTCCCAAGACGGCTTCGCGGAAGTTTGTTATGAATAGGTAAAAATACAAAGCAAACACGATGTAAAAAGGAATTAAGGAGATTCAAAGTCTTTAAGCTGGAACATAGAATGAATAATGGTGCAGACGAGACACTTGAGACCGCTGAGTAATGAACAGTTTGAACACGACGCAAATGTTTACTTGTCGCTAAACAGAACCCTAGACAGACATATTAAATATTTCATATTAGTCCACATCATAAATTCTATTATTTTTGTAATATCAATACCTCGTACTCTCGTGTATGTATCGCATAAGATAAATGAATAATAATAATAATGAATAGTAATGAATTAGAGAGCTTACTTACAAGATGTTTATATTGTCACGTCCCATAAGCTCAACACAATATATCAGTTACATTTATAAATAAATAGGTTAACAATATTGAGACTCTTTCTAGCAAACGCTTGCGAACTTACAGGTACCTACGACTTATAAGTAGGTGATTGTAGAGTTTTCTTGAGGTTGTAAAGTCGCTCAATAAAACGGCACAGTAAGGCAGAACATGAAAACTCGTGTGGAGAGTAAGGGCCGTTTTCCAGGTCACCATTATTTTGCAGGTACTGTTTTCTTCAGGTTGCTGTTTAGTTTACTCGTATTAATGCTAATATTAACACTAGCATTCCGTTTTAATGACTAGCAAAAAACTGATAACTGATCCAGTTTTGTCATTAAACTGGACCAGTTTCACTTCTCAGTACAGTATGCAAAAACACAGCTATTACCATGGCAACGCTGTCAAAGATTATTGGTTAGTGCAAGTGAGATAGACATGACACTGGTAGTCGTTCTCAGGATTCGTTGACGGTCAACCGTAGAACACACCACAGATTTCTGTGAGATTCAGTAATGCAGTGATCCCGCAGAAGTCCGAACTGAACTGCCGTGTGAAACGGCCCTAACATTATGAAAGTTCGTCAGTTTCCCGCAGGGCTATAAAAAGGGCGAACCACCAGTTCTTGCTCATTTAAAACCGCCCTAAATTTTATGCGTGTCACCAAACCTCATCTAAAGTGTCACATCTGCGAACTTTAGTATTTTATTATCTTAGGAGTTGGAGTTTTGAAAGGAAATCCTTTGAGCTTTTTCAACTACGTTGCAGAACCAGTTCTATCTACTCGACTCACTTGCGTCGAATATTCTGTAGTTTTAGAGTTTCCAAAGTTTTTACTAAATTAAAACTTCTCTTGCAACATTTAGCAGCTCGTTTCAAAATAATTAACTTTCAAACGCTTTCAAACGGAATACTTGATGAGAGCCAGAGATAGTCTGTTGTATGTCTATAGTACATCATCAAAGTTATTTGTAGGTTGCAAGTCTGGGAAATCATTATATATATGTTGTTTCCATCGCTACTGTTATGTGTAGACCTCTGCACATTACACTAGCGATGACGATGAGAGACATGAGCGATGATTTGACGACGCGTTTGGTGTATTGGTTAGCGCTGTGACTATTACGCCGGCCGTTGCGGGTTCAAATCCAGCAGGGGGCAAATGTTTGTGTGATGAGCACGAACATTTTGTACCTTTCTCATGGATGTTATATGTATTTAAGTATTTATGTAATATACCCCCGTCATAATCGTTGTCTGGTACTTCATAACACAAGGAAGGAAAGTCCTTACCACGAAACCAGACAATTGGTGTGTTGTCCGGCGCATGTTTTAAATTTTTTATATTGACATAAGTAATTTACCTACAAGATCAAGATTGGCCATCAACAAACAAGCACTAACTAACGAATAATTCAAAAAATGGAACGTCATTTCGTAAATGAAATATTGGACAGATACGACTAACCAGAATTTATTAGGACATTGTGCAACAAGCCGTTAATATTACTTATCTTATCTTATCTTATTGTATACATATAAGTAATATCTTTGCATGGTACTGAAAAAAATAGTCTCGCATTATACCGAATTCTTATTTATTTATTATTGTGCAACAACATGCAGCAGTCAAGTGGACCATAAGAGCAATGAGTTTCACGTCAATTACATGTCAACAAACTTTACCGACATGCGTCCAGTGCAGCGTCAACGGCAAAAAGTGGACCATTGTGCACCATTCTGGATTTAATTATGTGTAATTTTATGAAGCAAATTATGAAAATCTACAAAAAACTAATGATAGTGCATGCCCATACACCAGCGAGGGCAGCTTTGTCATATTGCTGGTAGTTATTCTTTATCCATATAATGAACATAGGGTTTTGTTTTCCTCAATGTACTTATAATTTATTGAGACACGGCATTTTGTTGAATGTCAATAGTCCATCAAGAAGGAGTCATGTAAATAAACATTTCAAAAAACTTTTCTGGTTATGTTATTAACTGGCATTTCAGACTGTGAAATTGTTAGTAATAAATAACAAAACAGACTATTTCAGATTTATAAGTTGCATTCCTGCTATGATTCATTTAAGGTTAATTGTTATTGTAACCCTACTTGGATATCTCACTAATGCAATTTATATCCATCAGAAACGGCGATTCTTAAAAAAAATAAGGCCAGTCATGATTTATGCCGTCGACAAAACTGCGCCTTGTATCTCGGCCCGCTTTACCGCGAGGTGCGGCGTTGACAAAAAAATTGGTAATTGTGCTCCCGCAATTTCGTCTTGATGGATTTTTTGCCCGGCCCTTCGGGGACACACGACAACTGCCGAATCTCGCCTTAATTGGTCGCCATACTGCCGGCATAACCGGACGCAAATTATTATTGCATACTTAGCCCTGCTTTCAGGTGCAGTAGGTATGCAATCTACTGTACTGTGCTTTTTTGGAGGAATGCAGGCGTGGAATGTGTGATGATTTTTTACCAAGAAATACCCACTTAATTTTATTTCTCCAAGGCTTTTGACCACTCTTTCCAATCTCTTGGCTGAACGTTAGTAAAAGCTGAATCATGAATTTCACAGAAAATTGACCTGTTTAAAATATGCATAGTGTAATAGCTACCCATTCTTAAATCCATTTGGTTTATAAAGAGCATCCATTTGCAGAGGGTGAAAAATCAGGTCACCCCAGGAAGATTACACTCCCCATTACTTTTACATTCCTATTCAGCGGAAAAAAATGGAGAGGCTAAAGATGTATTGATACGATATTAGTTTATGAGCGGGCTTGCCACATTAGGTAACATTTAACTATATTATCACACCACACACTGATCTAACAAGTCGGACATACGAGTAGTATATACTTGTTTAATTTTCCGAACGCTATGCGCTCCGCCTAGCAATCGCTCGCGGAAATTACGAATCCGCTCTCGGCGTGTTTGCGCTTAGCACTTATTAGTGAATTAAACTGTCTCTGATTAATGGGAGTACACATGTTCGCGTCCCGAGCCTTGGAGTAAGTATTCATTCCTGTGGGAAACCAATATTTTCCGTGAGGCGTCGGTTTCGTGCCTCGTGTGGTGTAGTGGTGGGAATAAGGTGGTTTGACGAATATAGAGACTTCATAAACCCCTTTGAACAAATCATCGTCAATATGTGGTCATCTCGAAAACGTTTATAAATAGCATTTGTTGTTGTATCACACCTGGAGAAATTCGTCACCCTGAATGTGGAGTCACTGATGACAAGTGATGAGTTGACCCATAATTGAACAATAGATAAGATAAATATACAGAAAAGCATTGCACACAGACAAATCATTTTAATGATTGATCCCATACAGTAGACATAACATTTTGTATTTTTTTTTTTATCTTTATTGGAAAACACAACAGATTACATCGTGGCTTAAAATTATGATATTCATGATTCAACAGAGTTATAACTAGAAAATAATCCTAAAACGTGTTTTCACGGCATGCTAAAGATTGGTGTTAAAAGAGACAGAGATGTTATTCACGTGATATATTTTAACCTATTCATTTAAAGTGGAATACCAATGATGCTTTCAACGTCTTTTAAAGCGTACATAAGCTACCAGCAAAACAGAGGTAACAATTCTTAGATAAAAGATGTACGTAGTTGATATAAAATGACACTAAAGAACATTTACTTTAGGAACAAGTTTTTTTATATTTTAGAAAAAAAAAACTAAATATACAGAGATAGCATTAGTATAGCACAATGAAAAAGCTCATACACGCAACTACAGGTATAAGTTGGTAACATAAGTTTTGGAAGACGATGTCAGTTTACATAAACAGGTGAAAAATATCCTACTCAGGACAAGGCTGCAATCGTGTAGTAATTAAAAACCTGTCAAAAGTTGTATACCGTCACAACACTAGTGCAAACTCTGAATAATGTGGACCCATTTTGAGCGTAAGGGATTTAATGAATTTGGAATTTGAGCGGCGACGTACGTGCGACACGCGCTATCGTTACCTTAATTGCGCCGGTAATTGGAGACGAGGCTTTTAGTGATTTTCCTGTAATTTTAGTCATAGTTTTTAAGCATAATTATAGAACCTCACTGTAATTATGTCATATTATTAGCGAGACGTAAGCATCATAATCATAATGATGAATAATAAACACAATCTGTGCACAAAAGTGGTACAAGAAGTACCAAGGACGTCCACTGCTGAACATCCCCTACGGTTTTCCACTTCGACTGATTATAAGTGGTCTGCATCTAGTGTGATCATGCGATCTTTACAAGCTCATCTGTCTATATTGTCAGTGGACGTCCTGCACTGCGTCTTTAGTCAATAATCTCACATCTTGAACTTTTTTGCATCAACGGCCATCATTTCTTCCCATTGCCACTTGAGCTTACAAATTCTCAGGGCTATGTGCGTTACCATAGTTCTTCTACGTATCTCCTTATTTCTGATTCGATCTCGTAGAGAAATACCGAGCATAGCCCTCTCCATCGCTAGAGCTGATACAACGCCAAGTATATCCTATTATAAGAATCTTGCCCGAAAAACGTTAGCGTACTAAAGTTACCAAACTATCTGTGTTTGATGTTTGTTAGCCGATACACAAACAAAACCAAACTCGGGGCAAACTTTTCCTCGCTACATCACAATCCCTTGGTAGTCCAACCAATATTTTTATTCCAATAGTGGTAAAACATAAATCAAAGTTGTTTACGGGGCGAGGTAAACAACTGGGCCGATAGGCTTACTAATCTATTTTTCAATTGACAGAGAAAAATATTGCACAGGTGTAAGCTTGGCCTAGTTTCTTTGTGGTATTGGCAAATCTGCACGTTGGTGTAAGATTTTATCGGGTGATGGATTTATTATGTACCTAATGGACTAAATATACGATTTTTTCATTTTGTTTACGTTCATTACATGTTTTACTGATAGCTTTTAACAAAATATGCCAGTAATCTTAACACTAGCCCAGAAGCAGAACGGTCAATGATTTTAGTGAGAGACCACACCTTTGGCCTTACCATTATTTATTTTTATTTTTATGTATTGTGATACAAACCCCAGAATTCGTGTAACAAACTAATCCATACCTTTTATGCGTTAAGGTACTTTTAAGTTATTAAAACGTTGATTTGAGTTTTGGGCTCTCAATCCGCATACACGTAAGACTACGGTGAAATACTTGCTTACCTTTTTGATGATACTTGATATTAGCTGCATTGTTCGGAAAGTGTAATGGAAAATAAAGTGGGATGCTGCTGGTAATAAAATCGTGGTCGTGGTATCGACGTTTTCATAACTGATGTAAAGCTTTAGAATAGATACCATACGGGATTGCTACCGTGTATCTTATTATTTATGAGCTTTCGGTATTTTATTTTATTTTATTTTATTTATTGAGAAAACCAACAGCTTACATATAAGTTGCACAAAATAGTTAGTTCTTAAAGAAAAGTTAAGCCAATAACTTTTATTATTATTATTTTTATTTTTATACTACTGTAACTCAGCATTTTATAGCTGGGGTTTTTAGAATTACACGGGCCTAAGCCAAGTGTAAGCCTAAGTATTTAATTTATTGCTGTTTCAGAAGTATTAGGTATATGGTTGCTGGTTTCATGGATATTTAAAGAAAAAGTAAGTTGTGACTGGTTGTATGTTTGTGTAGACTGATGGTCCTCTACCTGCAGGAACTTGCGGACAAGTCTACAAGTATTCAAAATGACTGCCTTTTGTAGTTGAGTATATATGTATTTTGGTAAATTGAGTGATTGAATGGATTGGTGCAACTGCTTCGGTATTACTCCTGTAGTAGACAAAACTATTGGTACGACTGTGACTTTATTCAATTTCCACATTCGCTTGACTTCATCCTTAAGGTCTGTATATTTAGAAAGTTTTTCTGCAATAGTTGATTGAAGGTTATGGGTGTTTGGGACTGCTATGTCAATGAGTAGTGCTGTTTTATTCGTTTTATCTATTATTGTTATGTCCGGCCTATTATAATGAATTGTCTTATCCGTCAAAATTGCTCTGTCGAAGTACAGTTTGTGCGTTAAGTTTTCGATGACAGTAGATGGTGAGTATTTATAATAAGGAACAGGGGGATCATTCACGAGTTTGTACTTATGGGCTAGGTGTTGATGAATTATATTGGCAACCTGATCATGGCGGTGTTTGTAATCGGTTTGGGCTATAGATTTACATGCACCTGTGATATGTTGTATGGTTTCTGAGGCACTGTTACATTTTCTGCATAGGTCGGTTTGGAGATTCTGAGCTCTGATTATATATTTTTGGTAGTTCCTGGTTTCGATTACTTGATCCTGGATTGCCAACATAAATCCTTCTGTCTCCGGAAACAGGTCACCTCGACTTAGCCACTCGTTCGATGCATCTTTATCGACGTTAGGTTGGCATAAGTCAAAGCGGTGTCGGCCATGTAGAGATTTTCGGGCCCATTCCTCTATTTTAGTGCGGTGGTCAGTCTGTTTTTCATTGGCCTGGCTGGTGTGGTCGCATAAATTGAGAGGTGTGAGCCTTTGGTCGTTAGCTACTACTGCTTCGTGCATTGCTGATGTACCAGTTTTGTGATGGAAGTACTTACGTAGACTGGAAACCTGCTTGTTGTGAAGATTCGTTATATCAATGAGTCCCCTCCCCCCTTCACTACGTGGTAGAGTTAATCTTTGAACGCAAGACCGTGGATGATGTTTTCTATTTTTTGACATAGAGGTATTAATTAAGCGCTGAAGACTCTTAAGTTCGTTTTTGGTCCATTTAATGATTCCGAAAGAATAAGTGAGGATTGGTATTGCGAAGGTATTAATAGCTTTTGTAGTGTTTTTAGCGTAAAGTTGACTTTTAAGTATGGCGTTTAATCTGTGTTTGAATTTTTGTGTAAGTGCCTGTTTAGTTTCCTTAATGTGTATCTGTTTCGACTGATGATATCCTAAATATTTATAAGTCTGGTGTTCTTGTAGAGATTCGATCCGATCTCCTGTCTCCAACTGATAGCAGTGCTGGTAGTTCTGTCCGGCTCGTACTGAGTTTATCTTACACTTGTCGATACCAAACTCCATACAAATGTCTTTTGTAAACTTTTCAGTGACATCTGCTAGTTGTTGTAAGTCTTGTTCATTTGATGCATAGAGCTTGATATCGTCCATGTAAAATAAATGGTTTATGTTTAGGTCTAGCTGATTATTATTATTAAAGTATTTTAAATTATAACCTGTCTGCATATCATTCAAGCTGTTAGAAAGTGGGTTCAGAGCAAGGCAGAACCAAAGTGGGCTCAAACCATCCCCCTGAAATATGCCTCTCTGTATTCTAATTGGTTCTGTCTCTATGATTTCATCTGGCGTGTTTAATTTGAGCCTAGTGGTCCATGTTTTCATTGAGATTTTTAGAAATTCTAGGATCAGCGGGTGTAGTTTATAAATTTCGAGGACTTTTACTAACCACGCGTGGGGTACGGAATCATAGGCCTTCTTATAGTCTATATACATTGTACATAGATCTCTTTTCTTTCTCTGTACCTGCTGTAATATAACAGAGTCAATAGTGAGTTGCTCCTTACACCCTTGGCTGAATTTGCGGCACCCTTTTTGCTGCTCTGTTAAAATGTTGTATCTATCGGTATGTTCATATATTAATTGTGCTAAGCAAGCTGTGATAACTTTGTATGATGTCTGCAGGCAAGTTATGGGTCTATATTTTGAAGGATTGGCTAAGTCGTTTTGGTCTTTAGGCAACATGTACGTGACCCCTTCTGTAATGTATTTCGGCATCGTTTCGGGGTTTTCTATAAATCTGTTTATATAATTATAAAGAAATGGTTGTAAGTATGTGAATTTTTTAATCCAGTAATTGTGAATATTATCAGAACCCGGTGCTTTCCAATTGTGTAGTTTTTTTATAACGTTTAAGAAAGTATCTACGGGTATTTGTTCAAATACCATGGGCTCAATATTTTCTGCCTTTAGCTCCTCATTTTGTATCCAGGGTGCCTCGCTATTATGTTCGACTGAGTTCTGCCATATTCCTGACCAGTAATTTTTGAGCTCTTCTACTTGTGGTTTATCTCTTTGTGTGTATGTACTATCAGTCGTTGATTGATTTGATGACGATGTCTGGAGAGTCCTGTAAAAAAGTTTTTCATTATGTTTGAACTGAGTGTTTTGATGTTTTCTTTGAGTACATGATTTATATCTTTTTAACCGGCTGCTTGCAACTGCAAGCTTTTGTTTCAGTGTGTCAAGGTAGTGTGGTAGATCAGTGTTGGGTGCTTCGTGTATTGAGTGAGTTCTATTATTTGTAAGAATTTTTTGGATATGTTTTGTAAGTTTAGCGCTTCTAGTTCCGTTTATGTATTGCATCAATCTTGCAATCTTAGCTCTTAGGTCCGCTATTTTTCTTTCAAGACGTATCTGCCACTTCTGTTTAGTTTTTTCCTTACGCTGAGCTTTAACTGCCGGAGGTATCTCTAACTTAGCGCCATTAATTTTAGCCGAAGTCCATGCCGCGCAGTATAATGTAGTCTGTAACTCTTTAAATTCAGTATCATAATTAACATACTTAGGTAACAAATTTTTATTGATGTATTCAATAGTGTAAGCTAATTTTTTAGATGTTTTTTGTTTGGGAATTCTGTCTCTTTGTGTTGGATCTGTATTTTTGTAATATTCGTAAGCTTTTGTAAATAAACGGTCAATTTCGGGTTCGATTTTATCATTTGTATTATTACTTATAGCTGTATTATCTGTGTTTTCAACCTCTAACTCTGGTAATAATAATGACATCTGTTCGTTGTGTAGTTCAAGTGAGCAAGCATGCAATGTTTGAGAATAAGCCGCTGTTTGTGTATCTTGTGTGTGGTGTGTCCCTATATGTGGTTCTGAGTCTATATTATGATGTCTATTAAGCTGTTCTTGTAATTCCGATTCTACTTCTGTTCTAATTTGTTCGATTCTGTCTGCACTTATCATCCTATTGTTAATAATGGCTCTACGCTGATCTGATATTCTTTGGGCTGAAAACTGTGATAATTCGGGGTGCATGTCTAAAACTGTTTTGTGGAGAATTTGTCGGTAGGCTGACTTGTCTGTGTCAAGTTGTGTAATTCTGAAGTAGGCTCGTATAATGCTTTCGTTGATTTCATTAGACCACTTCCATCGCTGTCCGGTTTCATTTAGTGCAGTATAAGGTTTGTCAGTAACGTTTTCGTGTATGTAGTGTTCCGCCTCATTCCTAATCTCAGCTATTTCATTGTCGCCTAAAAATTTATTATTTACTATTGCTCTTCGCTGGTCGCCTAACCTCTGTTTACTAACTATCATGTCCGGGAATGCTTTGATAAAATCTTCATATAATGGCTGCAAGTATCTCCGTGTTTCTGTTTCTAGTTTTGTATGAATGAAGTAGGAACGCAAGATAAATTTGTTCATTTCGTTTGTCCATCTTTTATTCTTGCGTACACCTGGTCCAACCTTGGTGGGTGCAGATTGTTTAGCATTTGGTGCCAACTGCACAACATCCTCGGTGGTAAAACTGGTTGAGTCACTAGCTGGGTAGCTAGAAGATGTTGATGACTCGCTGTCTTCGGCTGTAACATATTCTTCGATGAGGGCCCGCCTGTTCAACTCCCCATCGCCGATGGTCCGCATGCTGTCACATCCAGCACCGGCCCCAGATGTGCCCCGGCGACCCCCGGGTAGCGACCGTAAACTATATCCACATTTAGAACGCTCCATTGTAATTGATGGGTTTGCCATTTCCTTGTTGGTCACTCGGTCAGAAACTTCGTTCCAAGTGTCCGCCCCCCACGTGGCTCAGATGGTCAAGCACGGACGAAAGGTTGGACTTCAGGGGGCTTATTATTATTATTATTATTGTATTTCTGCACTGTTGCAAAAACTAGATGATCACGGAGCAAATTACTAATACGGAGTAAAATTTGGAACCCTCATTATGAAAAATATAATAACAGTATTGAAATGATTCAAAAGAAGTTCTTACGTCGAGTCAATTACAAATGCTACCGAAAGCGCTTATCATATTTGACCCTTTTGAAGAAATATAAACTCTTAGACTTAAAATCTAGACGCTCCCAGCTCGATGCTAGACTACTATATGACATCTGTAATAATAAATATGACTGTACCGATATAATTAATCGCATTAACTACTCAGTACCATCACGAACTCATATGCGATCTACACGCATCAATCTCCTTTTCGCGGTTGCCACGCCCCGGACAAATGCTGGTATCCGATCCCCCTTACGACGCATGCTCGACACGTATAACAAAAAGTTTAATTCAATTGATATCTTCTCTTGCAGTGCCAGATCGTACAATAAAGAAATTGTAAAGTTACTTACTAACCATTAATATTAACAAACACACACACACACACACACACACACACACATCTACTAACTACAACCACTCTAACACACCCTTTTTATTTTCATTTTGATATTTTATACAAAACTGATAAACGCACACCTTCTACAACCAAAATAATTATTGTGTTTTAATAGTTTAATATAGACATTTAACTTGAGTCCCACATGTTAATTCAACTTTTTACCTAATATGTAACCATCGATGTTGAGTTTACAATGATTGTAAGGTTTAATGTCATGTGTCATCGTAACAAATGTTTATTATAAACTTGTTTGTGGTTCTTCCAATAAATGAAAAAAAAAATGTCAATCAATGTGCCACGACCATGAAAGTTTAAAACAATTAATTAAAGTTAAGGTGTTCAGCATTCTCTTCTTTCTTTAGTTACCATCATCATAAAGGCATTAAAATTGTTCTGATTAATAATGTTTTGTATAATGTAATTCAAAGTATTGTGCGAAAACAAAATCATAAGCCGTGTAAGAAATAATGAGAAAAGTTATTTAAAGATAAACATATCGATGTTGTTATTAATTCATTGGACTCGCTATATTGATCATCGTACCAGCCTATGCTTAGGGTTGCCCATAACAAGTTTAACAACAATTCAGAGTAACTGGATACTTAGATATATTTTAGGCTGAAAAAATATTTATTTATTTCTTTAGTTCACATTGTCGACTACAAGGGATCAGTCAGGCTACCAACTTTAAAAAAAATACATACGTGGGGCACCTAAACCATTGACATTTGTGTATGTTTCTACAGGATTTTTTATATCATGCATTTGTAATTTCCACGTACGTCAAATATCTACGAGTAATAGAAGTAAAACACTTAACTAGGTTATCCAATCAGTAGACAATTACTAAGTAACTTTTTTTTCACTTACATTTCACTTAGCAAAGGTATTTTTACGCGTACGGCCGTCATTTACGGCCGCGAGCAACGCCGCGTGAACTAATGACATAAAGTTTTATCTCCTCTCGGACACAGGCCGACATATCGGACATTCCACTTCTGATTAAGGAATAGACCGTCTTTTCATTTTATAGAGCCATTAGCTTTTCTTGCGGCGTCTGTGGTAACGACGAAAATGATCGTTCTCTTTTTTTGTAAATGTAAAATAAATGAGATTAAAAGTAAGTTTTACGGTGCGTTAGTTATATTCAATAAATAAAGCATTCTCTGAGGATTATAACCTCAGGTTTTAAAATCTGTTTAAAAACCCCGAATTACTAATATATAGGTTTTATATTATAGCGGCAATGGAGAAATACATAATAACTTTGTTGGAAAATTACATACTTTACGGTTTTCCCATCCGCAACTGCACTCCGCCGTCAAGTTTTTCAAACAACCACCGTTGAATAGATTTTACGATGTTTGCTCAATGAACCCTGAAAGGCAAACCTTTGCCAAGGGTCCCGAATGCATAAAACCCGCCCAAACTAACACAGCGGGTAATCAATCATACTCTACATTAAGCTGTGTGCACACCTTTCTGTCCTTTCCACGAACGCTACACAGAGATCTTCGTTGTAAGACAATGGGCCTGATTATGTGATACACCGGCAAAAACTAAAGTTATTGACTATTTCTCCTTTAAATAAATTAATAGGGACAGAATAATGATTTAGAAACGTCAAATTAAACACCTGTCTGTTGCTCAAAAAATAAAATAAAAACGTACACCCTTATTCATAAAAACGCATTCAGTCTAATAAACCTGTTTTAACTATTACACTATTTTATCTCGTTCTTTCTTGGCGCTGTCATCGTTTGACAGAAAGTGACAAAACAGTGTTATAACTAAAATAGGTTTATTTGACTGTTTGAATTATTATGAATAAGGGGGGTTGTTTAAAACGTATAGCGAAACGTACAATTTAGCGGAGACGAAAGAAAGAGACAGAGAAATAATGTCGAAAATTATAATATATTTCAGCTTACACAGGAGCTTCGTCGTCTTGTCACACACTCTATTGATGTAATCAACTAACTAACTGTCGCTCAAAATTCATAGACACAAAGGATTCAACTCAAGGTGTCACACTGAGATTCATGCACCTTTATTATTGTTATAGAAATAAACAATGCGTATAATTTTAAGGATGAAAACTAAGTTATGAATTTACAATTATTTATTTTAAATATGTAAAATATTTGTTACTTCATAATCCACCATTTATTTAGGAAGTTTGAAATGACTGAGCTTTATTTATTTTAATTAAACCCATAATATTTATCTTGACCAGTTGTATCTCCTTTTAATTAGCTACTATCTCATAATAATCTCTAGCATATATCCGGTTATAATGCAGCAATAATGGCGTAAAGTAGAAATTACAATTTATCAGCCCTATTCTGGTGCAATCCAGGTTTCAAGCCCGACTTACGGCAAACTGGTCGTATAAGGCAATACCACTTTATTACGAGGCATTTAACATCGCCACGCTCATGCCAACTATTTATCCCCGTTTCCGCCATATTAGCTAGCTCTGTGTGTGGCTTCAAATGCGTTGTGCTATTTGTGACTTTTGCAGTTGTAGCATTTTTGCTTTTGCGGGGCGATTATGTTTTATTCTATTTCGGATAGTGTCATTTTGTGAGCTTAAAGATTCCATGATAGACAAAGGTTGCATGCTCAGTCAGGCATAAGTCAAATCCCTCAGTCTGGACTGATACTAGAATGGTGGACTTTCACATTTTAATTTTCATAAGTCCGTCAGTCCGTGTAAGTAGGTAAGTAGCCTTTTTTTGCGAGAACACAGTACAAAGATCTTACAACTTTTAGAAGTCTAGTGCATTCTACCGATAAGTAGGTATGCATCGCATTATCATGCAAATAAATAAGTGTAGGTTCCACTATCATTCTACGATCATTAACAACTAGCAGATGGACTTGCTAGACTGACGCTAGACTGATGGTGTAACCATTGCCATAGATAACATCATTTTACTTCCGGTATAACTATATAAATATTAAGACATTATAATTAGACAAGCGGTCCCAGCGAACTTCGTTTCGCCCCCAGCCCCATCCCGCCCCGGCCCCGTTTTATGGGAATTTTCATTGCTATAAACCTCACGGAGCCCGAACCTTTCCAACGAATGCAAAACCGTGGAAATCGGTTCGTGCGTTCTGGAGTGATAGCGTCAGGAAGGAAAACCCGACTTATTTTTATATAGTAGAGTAGTAGATAGTAAGGTCATATCTGTGATTCTTTTTCTACTGGCAATACTGGCATCAATTACCAAACAAAGCACAAAAAAACAATCTAACCCAAAAAGGAATAACCGAAAAGTAATTTGTATTCGATCATCTCAAATTTTCCCCGCGTTTCATTTTCCATAAAATGTAGGTAAGTATACTTTTCTTGTTTCCCCATTAGGTCTAAAGTACCTCGGGGAGTGTATTCCCTCACCCCCTAATTGCAATACATCGTCGTTCATAATAAATACATTTGCGCACACCGACTTAAAAGATAGACTTGAACTGTCAATGGGAAAATATTTATTTTGAAAGTTGAAAAATACTTATTTTAGGGCACCAAATCACTTAAAATACTTTTAATTTCTATTCTCTTTTTAAAAGCCTCATTATTTTCACTTTAACAAATGTTCTTCAGACTTTTCTTAGATTCTTTTTGTTGTAGATAGGATTTGCTATTTGTAACTCGTGAAAGAGGTTTTTTCTTCGGAAAATAGTGTGATATGAAAACTCCTTGGATCAATTCAACAAACATGGAGACTCAACCTATCGCAGCAGTTATATAATTTCGGCGAGTTTAATATAAATTGCACTTGTAAAAAGCAACCGCGTCAGACAAGTATCGAACCCTGTGTCTTACGCTATCCGGGCGCGTGTCTATACCACTAAAGCTAAAGCAAAGTGACAAGCCTGTGGAATTTTGTACGTGTTTTCTTTAACGCGTAGGCTGTGTCACCTCATCAATGTTGCGAGATTTTTCTAACAATAAATTTAATATAGTGACATCACACTATAAAACAAAATACTTGCCTTTAAAGGTATTTAAACTTGTGACTGGCAAGGAATTAATCTGAATCTGAAACAAAAAAAATAAGCGAGTACAAACTCTTTACAAAAAAAGTTTGGATAAATTGGTAATTTCGAGCTTTAAGTTTTTCAATATACTTTTATCTACTTACTTTCCATGTCTTTTCCAGCGCAAATATTATTTTACGCTCGCACCAGCCTTTACCCAGCGTAGCCGCCTGAATCGAGTGGCGTTATATCGTAAATCTAACTTTTTCAATTAATTGTTATGTTTATCGTACTGAACGGGGTTACAGGTGGTATCAGTATTGCTCAAATTTTATCGAATGTTCTAAGCCTTTTTGCATTTAGGGCACAAAAAATATTCACAGTTAGAAAAAAAAGCTGTTTAGTCCTGAATATTGATAATGAACGCGAATATCGTAGTATCTTTCGATACACGTAATGACATAAATACACATAATTTGGTTTACCGGTACAGCTTAGGAGCAATAAAGTATAAATAAACTAGCTTTTGCCCGCGACTTCGTTCGCGTGGACTTCAGGTTCGTCCCGTCTAGTAGCGCAAAAAATGTGTTTTTTTACGACCTCACATTAGAAACCTCAAAAATTGTAGCCTATATGTTATTCTGATGTATAAGCTATATTGTGGTAAAGTTTCATTCAAATCCATTCAGTAGTTTTTACGTGAAAGAGTAACAAACATCCATACATCCATACAAACTTTCGCCTTTATAATAGTAGTAGGATAGGATAAACGTACGAGTACTAGTTTATTTAACTTTTACTGCCTACTGTGTCTCTCCACTCACTTTACTCATTTGTCCATGTCGTAAACAAAATTAAAAGAAAGAAAATGAATTTATTCACGATATAACAACATTATTTAAAGATGAAAAAAAAGTCAACGAAAATAACTCGTTTTCGAATGAAAATCACTCGTAATATTGACGCGAGTGATTCAGGTCCAGGGGCCGGACAAAACATACAGCGCTCGATAAAATGTGCCATTATCCGACTAAGAGGATTTGTCAGTTGTGTTTTTAATGGTGTCGGTATCGGATATCGGTTTTTTATGACATATTGTGTTTTTAGGGTTCCGTAACCGAATGGCAACAAGTGGAACCCTTATAGTTTCAAGAACGGAACCCTTATAGTTTTAGTCAAGTCTGTCTGTCTGTCTGCCGGTCCGTATGACACAATCACTTTATTCTGATACTATTATCATAACTCCACAGTTGAAACTTGTTACTTAGTATTACTGATATTCAAACCAATTTTCATGGAAATAATTTATTGATATTGACATCGTATCATTAAGTAGTAGTAGTAGTAGTAGTAAGTCACTTGTACATTACTAACAAATTATAGATGCAAAATCTGAATTAAAGAATTTTTATTTAATTTTTTATTTATTTTATTAGCTATACTAATTAATTACATAAGTATGTCCTGACTCCTGCTACACGTTAGCTATCCAAATTACAACAAAGTATTCTCCATAACCGAGTGCTCGTCTCAACGGTGGTCGAGCCTAAGTAAAGGCTTTTCGACCCGCTGCTGTGCCAACAGAATCACGCGAACAATAGCCCATGGATCTGTGCTTCCTTATCTATATTTGCGCAAGTCACACCGAACTGTAGTGCAGCTTGCTCAGGGGTACTACGTAACTTGCAAGCTTTGGTGACATGAATTGGCACGAGCCGCACAACTATCAGGGGATGGCGATACGTCATGCATGGCTGCATGTGGCTCGCTTCATTTATAGTGCGACATGGATCTTCTGGCCAACGGTGACAATCGGAACTAACGTTGTCAAATTAAAAAATCCGGTTGCTAGATCGAGTGTAGCAAAATCTCCCCAATTATACAAGAGTACCGATTTCCCTTTTATTTTATTTTCGTACGTGTTCAGTGTAAAGTATTAATATAATTGTTTTTAAATACCGTAGAGCTAAAACTGCTTAGATAAAATTTTAATTTTCAACTATTTTTATTGATAATACAATTGTTTTGCGTCGAAAATCGGTAGAAAATACCTTCAATGATATTTCCATCCAAAAAATCTTTTCTTTGACTTCGCCATGGTTGGGTAAAAAATACCCTAATAAATAATAGACTCCCTGAATCAAGGGAGATTTTCTTGCTCTGGCTACCTTCTTGAATGCTAGCGCCCCCCTGTCAATGTCATCTGTAGGCCAGAAGATCCTTGTCGCACTGTACTCCCATAGTGCCATCATAGCCGCGCGGCCCGAGTTCGTACGCAGAAAGCCGCTTACACACGCCGCACTACTCGAAAGCAAACGGGGCGTATTGTGATAAAACTTATTCCGTTCAATGTCCAGGCAGTTCAATTCCCCACTCAGTGTAAACGAATATTATCAATATTATAATTTTATAATAAGACTACAATGGTATGAATATTAATATATATGTTATTAATCAGTCAGGGATCAAACGACTCTCGAGAGTCGCATAACAATGGAATTTCTATTGTGTCTCGTTCACACATACTTGACGAGTTAAATTAAAATAATATTATCAATATATTGCGAAATTGATACGAATTGCTAATTTGACAGTAAAGCAAAGTTGAATCGCAATACGCACCCTGAGGTTACTATATAATTGTCATGATGTCGATAACGATTGCATATGAAAGTGGTTATGTTAGTAAGACTGTTAGCTAATAGTCCTGCAGGACAATGAGTGATGAAACCGATACTTTACAGCTTCCTCTTATACAAGTGGCACTCGGAATGTTCCAAAGCGCATTCCAGGTAATTGTTACTCTTTGCTGTCTGCGTTTCAGCCCGTTATAATTCTTGCAAGCTAGATATGAAACTACGACACACCTTATTAAAATTTGATTGTACAGTAATTTTATTTAAATTCATACACTTCTTCAATTCAGGTAATATTGAATACGAGGTAATAATCTATTGCTGATATAATCTATTGCTGATGCACTCTCAAAAATTGTCTCATTTGAGGGTTCCGTAGCCGAAGAGCAAATAAACGGAACCCTTATAGATTTGTCAAGTCTGTATGTCTGTCCGTCTGTATGTCACAGCCGACGTTGACGTCTTAATTGACGATTTGTTTGAAAGAGATCGAACTAGAAGTTTTTGAAATATAGTAAATTTTCAGCAACCGCAAACATAACTTTGTTCTTCAAACAAAAACCTTGAAAAACAAAGTTATATTTGCTGTCAACAAAACATTTTAGTATTTTGACTAAGTGGAAGTAAGTGGTAAAGAAGACCTAATTAAGTATAAGTTGACACGGAACCCTTAGCGCGCGAGTCTGACTCGCACTTGGTCAGTTTTTTTTTCTCAACCTTAGAACTTTAACTATGGGTTAGGTAGGGGGTTGGAAGTTACTATGTGTATTATTTGCTTTACTTTGTTTTGGCTTGCGACTGTACTCATTTCATGCGTGTTGATATTGCTTCGGTGGTCCTGTAGTCGGCCCACAATATGAATATTGATGGCGAAGGTTGTCCCTTCCAGATGGGACGAGCTTGACCTTTCCTGCTGGTGCATAAATTAAGACGTTCATTCGGTTGCTCTGTTAGATGGACTATTCCATGATCCAATAAGTCACATGTTTGCACAGCTGATTCCAAGTGATTGTTAGCATAATATTCTACTGAAGTAAAACATTTTTATTCTTATTTACAGTTTGGGCTAGATAATACTAGTGTCAAGCTTTAAGACCTGCCTTTGGGTGCATAAGTAGCTCAAACGGTTCGTTTATATCTAAGCAATATGCTTGTGTGCCAATCTCGTGCAGATCGCGTTCGAAAAAAATTCACCGACTGAATTTCCTTTTTCGAAGAACTACAGTTTTTGCTTTATCAGGGTCACGATTTCTATGCATTTCGATTTCGTCCGTTGTTTTTTTACATATGGATTTAATACTTGATATTTTCCGGTCAAACTCGCAAACGAATTACCACACGAACAAGTTCGGTTGACGTAAGAATCGAGCCCCTGGATATAGGTACAAAATTTTATTACTTTTGCTTGTTGTCGCTAGCTAAAAATTAAAAAAATATAATCAATTACTATTTCAGTTCATGACCTCTAATATACATTCGTACTTATCACATATCGCCTAAAATAGAAGGATGCTTTCAGACTTTTCAGAGAAATACAATTTTAAAATCCGCTATCTGACTTCGCCGTTCAAAAAGCATTTTTAAATAAAATACGTTCGTGTTGCCTCCAGCGACCGTATGAAACATATTTCTCCTGAACTAGTGCTCTCCCGCGGAATGGATTAGTAATACTAATAACCATACATATTATACAGGGTGACTTTGTAAACATTGGCAATATTTTAAACTAAGAACCTACTCACGATTAATAGTCCCTTCCACATATTTAAATCAAAATCAATTGATATAAATTATATACTATAATTAAATAACATATTATATTATATTATTATTGATATAAAACTAAATTCTGTTTCGGCCAATAATAAAGCTGGCTGGTTTCTAGCTCAAAGGATTAGCATAGCTATCCAACGCAGCAACGCAGCCAGCATATAGCCTCCTAGCCACAATTAAATGGTTTCGTTTTTGAATAGGGTAGTCTTATTTTTTTTTAATGTTGCATGTCTTAGTTTTAATTTTTGCTTGTTTGTTATTAATATTTTCATTTTAATATATGGAAGCGACTATGAATCATGAGTAGGTAAAATATTGCCAATGTTTTCAAAGCCACCCTGTATCTTTTTCAGGTTATGTGTATTTGATGACTGAATGAAAACAATCGTATATTAACATCTGTAATAGCCTGTCGTCATGAAGGAAATGTAAAACACGTTTGTCCTACTGTTTTACGCCTTTGGAAATTGACCATTAAAAATAATTATTTCCTAGCAGAGTATTATGAAGAGCATAAATAAACTTTTTATGTTCGGGGAAGACAGGGCGTATATGAACTGTAATAAAAATTCCTTTTACGCTGGAGACCCTTAATGCAAAAAGTTTCATTTAGGATAGAAAAAATAGAAATCTTTTGAGGTGTTGTTCGTTCATTTTACGAAAATCATGTATATGTTACCAATTTTTTTCCGTGTAGTGGCCATAGGTATGGACCTATGTTATGAAGTGCTATGTCCCTTTAAGTAATATACTTTCAGCTTTCGATGTTTTCCATACAAAGTAGGTACTCGTAGGTAAGTGACACAAAATATTACATGTCATTTACATTCGACTTGCTCAAATGGTACCTATATTTTTTAACACGTAAACGAACTTTTGTCTAACAAGTTTTTAAATTATTTATTATTATTCAGGCATATTCCAACACCAGTGGAGTGGCCCTTGAAACAATAGGCCCGTTAGACCCGACTCGAACTAAGTTTCAATAGCTCGTTGTGCCTGCCACAAACTCGCAGGAAGCATGTTTGTTTAGACTTCAGACCTACTTTCAGACTTTCTAATGCCGGTGCATCAATTACTATATTGCTCGTCAATTGTTTTAAGTTTAACCTCAGCTTTAAACAGAATAATTATTTTTCTTTTTTTTCTTTTTCTGTTTGCTTCTTCTTATTTTTCAAATTCATATTAAAATTTATTTATTTGCATTACATGTGAGTTGTATACAGATGTTATTTAAGACAAAGAAAACTACTAGAAACGTTAAATTAGAGTATGGTGTGTGTTGAAGTATTTGTATACAGGGCGTCTGGCCCATGCAACATGGGGGGACTTTCAGCAAAATATCTTATGCCTGCCCTTCATGTCACATAGCTTTGATACGTCCTCTTTCTTACCCGGAACAAAAATATTACATGTTTTATACATTATTTTTAATAGCATCGTGAATTAAATTATATTATTTAAACTTTATTGCACTGTAAGTTGTACAATTCTCTGCCAGTCAACCGCTTGGGAATGCAGAGAGTTTAATCAGTGGCGGAATATTTAGAAATAAGAGGGTAAAACAACAAAAAACCGTGTAAAATGCAAAAGCATAAACATAATAATATTACGTACATAAATGATACGATGAAAGTATCATTTTTAGGGTTCCGTACCTCAAAAGGAAAAAACGGAACCCTTATAGGATCACTTTGTTGTCCGTCTGTCCGTCCGTCTGTCAAGACCCTTTTTCTCAGGAACGCGTGGAGGTATGAAGCTGAAATTTATATCAATTACTCAGGTCTACTGTCCCTTGAAGCTGTGAAAAAATCAAACTTCTAAGCCAACGCAATCAAAAGATACAGCCGTTTATGCCGCAAATTTTCAACACTTGCAAGGGAATCAAAACCTACAGGGTGCTTCCCGTGAACTCAGAATCTTGAAATTTGGCACGAAGCAACGTCTTATAGCATAGATAAAGGAAAAATTACGAAAACCATAAATTTTTAGTTACATCACATAATATATATTTTTTTAATAATTTTAAACTTACTACCCATTTCCTCATAAACGCGTAAAGGTATTAAATTGATATTCATACCAAATACTCAGGTCTATAATACCTTTAAGCTGTAACAAAATCAAACTTCTATGTCAACGCAATCAAAAGAAACAGCAATTTAAGCTGCATATTTTGAAACTCGCAAGTACTCGCAAGGGAATCAAAACCTAAAGGGTACTACCAGTCGACCTAGAATCTTGAAATTTGGCATGAAGCAACGTTTTATAGCACACATAAAGGAAAAATTCCGAAAACCTTAAATTTTTAGTTACATTACAAAATATATATTTTTTAATAAATATAAACTTATTACTTTTTTCCTCATGAACGCGTAGAGCTATCAAGTTGAAATTCATATCAAATACTTAGATCTAATTGCCTTTAACCCGTGAAAAAAAAATATCTAAGTCAACATCTTTCCCCATTGTAATGTTATGAATTTCATTTTGCAATAAAAATACCATAGTTATGACTCGATTGTCGTAATGAACGAACTTTGTAAACCTAGCAGGTTTGTACGGAACCCTCGGTGCGCGAGTCCGACTCGCACTTGGCCGGTTTTATTTATTTCCAGCTCTATAAATAAACAAAATTGTTTGCTTTACAAATCACCGATGGCAAATTACCTACATAAGGTAAAAATGTGCCTTTATTCACTGTTATAACGGTCAATATTACGTATGTCAAGCGTACGGTAGGATTCCACCCTGCTAAGCCTATAACAATGTATACCTGTCAGTGTTAGGAAGGCGATGGAAGTCCAATCACGTAGCTGCGTGATAATCATTCCTTTTTCCAAATTAAATTATTATCTTGGTTCGTTGTGGTGCGTCTTCGTAGCATATTCCTAATAGTCACCTGTGTTGACTTAAAGCGCTTGTTAATATGTTTTTTTTTTTTAAATTTAGTATGGGTTTGCCCTTGACTCCAGACCAAGCCAAGCTCTTAAACAAAAGGAAGAGAAAAATAATTAAGTAATTCAGCAGTAAATGCGCAAATTCTTGGTAGCCTTATTTACCTCGTCTACTTATAAGCTTTACCTACAATCTGATAAGAGCTACTAGTACTTTGTAATTATAACACCTGTTACAGACTCTGAAACAGATCTAATTCTCTGGAATTCGGATCCAGAGTGCAATAAACTCAAAAGGTACATGGTAGCTATCCTGTATACTCATTCTTAACTTGTAAAAGTTGTAAAGCATTAACCCCTGGACCCCGCCACCCATGCGGCGGCGCGTGTGTGATCAGCTGCGCGCGCGCACCTGCTAATATTGACACGGCGCCCGCGCCGCCGCATCCGTTCGGGAGATGGTGTGGCCAGGGTGGCAGAAAATACAAATTTATTTTTAAATCATCATAATAAATTATAACTGTTATTAGCTACGACAGAAAATGTCGTCATTACATTTGGATTTCACTCCAGTTTGGTAAACAGCCGTGGGGGCCTTCGGCTAAATTGCTGTTTAGAAAAATTTCGCCAAAACTAAATTCTGTTACGGCCGATAGTAAAGCTGGCTGGTTCCTAGCTCAAAGGATTAGCATAGCTATCCAACGCGGCAACGCAGCCAGCATTATAGCCTCCTTGCCACAAGGAAATGGTTTCGTTTTTGAATAGGGTAGTCTTATTTTTTATTGTTGCATGTCTTAGTTTTAATTTTTTCTTGTTTGTTATTAATAAATATAAATAGCTAATATTGACTTGATAATATCTGACTTCTGACAGCAAGGTTGGCCGCTTGCCTTGCAAATACCTCTCCAGCTCCACTAATCCGCACTGAGCAGCACGCGTGGTGGAGTATGTGGCACCACCTCATACTTGAGGCCTTTGCTTAGTATTGGGATGTTTACAGGCTAACTTTACTTTAAAATTCACAATATCACGGGATTTTATGCAACTTTCACTTGTTTAAAAGGTAAAAACGGTATATCCTTCCCGACGTTTTTAACAGAGTCGCCCCGAGACCATGACTCGTGTAACCGGGTCGAATAACATAAAATCCTGTCATATTGTGAAGTTTAGTTTAAAAATGCAACAAAGCTTAAAATCTTATATAAATTTATGTAATACCTATACTTAGTGACCGTGTGGATATGATTACTGTATGGACATAATTGATAATATCTTCTTTACAACAGAAACGTAATAAGAAAATTTAAAATTTTGTGATTTATCGTAGTGTATTGATTAGCAAAATGGTTTTAAAACTAATTTCTTTAAAATAGAGTACAAATTGTACACCGAAAGCATACACAAACTATTCACGTGCTGTCAAACTCGCCCTGTATTTCCGTGCGCGGACATTTGAACGCGAGCTCGGCAACACCGGCGGCGGACGTGTCCCCTGAAATAACGTAGTCCCAACGTGAAGCGTTCATTACGCGGGGTCGACGCTCGCGAGCAGGGCTGCCACCCTGTATATACAAGCGGCTTTTTTATACAGAAATTAACAAGAATTAGATCTGAATATCGACTAAAACTTTTTTATAGCCACAGGTATGACATTTCAATCTAAGTTATTTAAATAATGTATACAATTTGACGTTTTACTACATTAAAGCGATGACTTGTATACTTAATTGCTGACTACTCTGACTAATCGCATTTTTAGAAAGACTATTCGATTTAGATTATTCTTGTCAGCATTAAAGCTGCGTTTAGGGAGCTTTTTTTTAACTAAGACTTCGTGGCAACAAAGTGAAAATTGGTTTAAAATAACCTACAATTAGTTAAGCGATAGACAGCCCTGAACAGAAAAACTAGTCGGTGAATGCAAATTAATAAGTTGGGCAACACCACTTGAGGGTTAAGTCAATACTCGCTCCCTGGCTCTACGCATTCGGCGCTTGAAGCGAAGTAAACATTTTTAACAAACTGACAACCTATATTGATGAATGAATAGGTAGAACAGAAATAGGTAGTGTGGAAATACGCCCGTAGCACACCTCCGCTGCGAAAATTCATTCGCGAAACCGCTGTAGGAATTCCGCCGATCAAGTGTAATTTGAACAGCGGAACTGGGCGTCGGAACGCCACGTAAGTCAGTTGAGTTGAAGCATTTGGAGCATAATATCGTCGTTATCAGATTCAGAGGAGAAAGCAATTTTATTGAAGAATTCGGGTGCATTTTTGTCGACCTTCAAAAACACGTGTGAAAACAACGAGGCATCGCAACAAAATGGCGGCCGAAGCGCGGAAGGGTGGATGGCGTCGTAGCAAATCATCAGTTCCGCGTGGGGAAAGACATCGAAGAGTATAGTCAAATCTATGCGTTAGAACAGGCAGTTCCGTGGCGGTTCCGCTTCTCTTACTACGGTCAAGACAGAGAAATTACTGCGGTTCCGCTGTTATAGTTTCGCAGCGGAAGTGTGCTACAAACGTTAAGGTGGACTTCCGAGTCCCACGACGGCTCTTTGTTATCGGTCACGTGTGAGGTGATACACACAGGACAGTTTAAAGTTAGTAATTAAATTTGAAAACATTAAATTTATTAGATTATATTAAATTGCGTATTTTATTTTTATTTAAAATGCAATATTTTATTAATCAACATGTGCTGACTAATAATAATAATGATAATAATGATGTACCCAAATCATTGCTCAATGACTCATGTGAATCATTGAGCAATGATTCAGGTACTGACCATCCAACCTTGAGGCAAACATGCTCAGGACGCTGTTGGAGCTGGCCCGAACCCTGCGCACCAGGGATGTGCATCGCTTGCGCATTGTTGTGTTAAAACAATCAACACGCGCTTCTGCGAACATTCCCGATGCACTACAGAATCGAGGCAGCCCCATCAACGCCCTGTACGCATTATTAAACTGAACGCGCAGAGCGCTGTACTGTCTTTGTGTGTAGCTGATCCAGAGGCTGCTTGTGTAAAACGAGGAGCAATAAGCCCTAAAAAGGGTAATCTTGACCTCTGGAGAACAACGACTGAAACGTCGAGCAACCATGTTAGCTCTGACTGACAGCGCTCTGCGTTCTCTTTCAATGTCTGCATTGTCACTCAGATCAGAAGTAATAACATGCATTAAAATGATTGAAAATTTGCCAACTCGAAAAGTCGCAAGTCACCGAAGATGATAGTTAATTAGTTCCCCCGCAGTAGGTTAATTAGTTCTTTTCTATCGGCCTCGGCCCTTTAGTATAGCTTTTTATTTATTTGTTTTATTTTAGTACGTAAGTACGTGCGAAAAAAATGCCTTCCTAATGTATCTTAACAGATTTTTCAATACATAGACATCATTCCTTTAAACCATTCTCATTTGTCAAGTATTAAACAAGTAGTAGAAATAGTTTGCTAGAAATTATATACGACAATTTTAATTCATCCGATTTTTTTTTCTCAAACCAATATTTAAAGTGCATGCAAAAGAGAAGCTAGAGCTTTTAAAACTTTAACGCTATCGATATAAATGCGATGATTAGTTATGAACTTCTCTGTAGTTTCCTTTTCATAAAATAGAATCCAAGAGTTATTACTTTTTAAATAGGTCTAATCTAATCTAAATTGTTACCTTTCAAACAAATTAAAAGGTAACAATTTAGATCTATATAATAGAGTCTGAGATCATTGATTAAGGTCTAAAATCGACTGTTAGTGGGTTCCTATGTCTAGTTATAATAATTTGTAAGTACAATTATTTCCACATAATATTATATGTAAAAAATATTTAACTTAACCAAGATTTTTCGCGTATTTTAATTTAAAATGACACTAACTAATGTATCTACCATATTCAGCGTTATCATGAACTTTGTGTAGACAATAACTGAGATACTAAAAAGAAACAAATAAATAATTTAAATTTGAAATTTGAAAAACTTTTTTATGGAGGAAATGTGCCTAAGTAATCGGATTAGCATCAGCAAAATAGAGGAGGTATCTGTCTCCCTTAAAATTAAAAGTTATTTGAACCATGTCATTAAAATATGAAACAAATGTCTAGAATCTGCTTAAATCGTATTGCGCTAATCGTATATATATTTAGCTTAAAGCATGCAATCTTTACTTGTTATTATGATATACGCAATCAAGTGCGTTTGTTTGTAATGGATGCAAATTGTAATTTTATTACAATAGCTGACGCATGAGGAATTCGCTAACACTCTGTATCAAAGGGCAGGTAATAGGATGACTATTAGGTGGATAGACAACAAAAGGAAACTCGCAAAAATTTACTTAGAGATATCATATGACGTAAAGCCTCAAATTTTTTAGAGGGTTTTATCGTCGAGTCTGAGTAAGAGGTACTAGGAAACTTCTGAAAAGAAATACGGTTACTTGCATTGTTATTTGGTGATTAGGTATAGTTAGTATCTTTACATATAAATTAGCATTCGTCTGTATGCATATATTTATTGGCAGGGCCAGGGTGATTTTTAATTATAACGTTGAACATATTTAACAAATGAAACAAAAACACTTTCCAAACATCATTTATTTAATTTCAAACAATTTTAACGAAATTCTACATGATACGAATGTGGACTTTTATAAATGTAATACTACTTACTACTCTAGTAGGTATTCTGTAGACATATTTTCTCTTAAAGTATCTGACAATCAGTTTGTTTAAAACTAGGTCTATTGTATATTGATTTGGTCCTTAAGTAAGGGGATATCTTACGTTCTATGAAATGTGATTGCACAAGTCCGTATATTGCGATGACGTCAAACTCAAACACAGCAACGCTTGGCGAACGCTCTACGAGCCGTAAGGAATAAGTATAACTTATAACAATTAGTAAAACTAACACATCACACTGCGGCCAGCCGTCTTGCGCTAAAACTCAGGGCAAAATTTTCAGCTACGCGCCATCTTGGAAAACCGACACAGTTAAAAAGGAGGCTATCGCGTTTGAATTCGCCGCTACGCTTGTGTAGCGTGAGGTCTCTCAAATGTCAAATGGTTGCAAGTTTCAAACAGTGACATTTGACATTCCGAGTTTATTTTGCACTAATTTAGCAACAAGTTCAATAAACTTTCTAGAGACAAGTCACAGATCAATGAAAAAGGGTACTTTAAAAGCGGAACTAAGAAAACAAGATTAATCTATTAAAAACTTGAGGACTTTTTCATATATTTTTTCAAATAAAATGGTTTAAGTGGCATGTCCTCGTATTGCATATTAAGATTTAATGGCCAACTTGGTTTTTGCTCTCTCCGTCTATAGCTATACAACATGACCTCACTCTATAGTGGCGCCACTTGATGATAAAAAAACAATAGCCCCCATTGGAAAACGAGCTGTGAGTGCGCAGATGAAAACTACACCCGAGTTAAGCCCCTCTCTCACGCAGGTTACCGCAATAGGCGGAGTTGTGTCACTTCGCCTAAACACTACAATCGACGAGAATTAGAGTCGAAATATATTCTTACATAATAAATCTACACTTAAATAACAAATGCGTGTGCACATTGGTAAAGACAACAGCTTACCTCTGAGTCTATAATCAACGTTAAAGAAAGCTTTTCATGTAAGAATGGTTCCACCTGCCATTACCAGATTATATCTCTGTTTATAACGCATATCCGACATATTTTTCTCTATAAAAGGTTTAAGCGATTGCGGTCTTTAGCTATTGGCATTACTTATGACTAAGAAAGACCTTTAGAAAGTGATTTTTGCATGCAAACTTGAGTTGATCGTCACGAATGTGCGCACGCGTCGCGGCGGCGATGCGGTGAGATCACTGTTGCTGCTGCGGCGGCGCTAAGCGCGCAGCTAGAAGGAGTATATCGCGCTTCTCCTTCGGGAAGCGCAGCTCGCGGGCAGCCAATCTCGCAGCCCGAAGCTCCCTTTCTGCGCGGGCCAGCTCAGGTCTTATGACTCCGCCCGCGCCCGCCGCCGCGTCACGCTCCCGCGCAGCCCATTCTCTTGCCATCTGTTCTCTCATGGCGTCGTCTAGTGCCCGCGCGGAGTAGTGCGCAACGACTTCCTGCCGCGAGCACTGCCGCTCACGCATTGCGCGGAGCGAACCGTTCCAGTGGAGCAACTGGAACACCGTCATTAGCTCTTGGAACTCGAGCATCGTCCGCCCTTTGTTCGCTTCCAGCATGAATCTGGGGAAGATAAGTATATTTACAGTATCTGCTTAATTTAGCTTTTCTTGATAAGGTAATATACATGCAACAGTATTCAATCTCTTTTAAATGAATGGCTAATTTTTAATTTAATTAATTGACAATAGCCATATTTAAATATATATATAAATAAATAAAAGAAAACACACCAATTGTCTGGTTTCGTGGTAAGGAGTTATCTTCTTTATGTTACGAAGTACCAGACAACGATTATTTATTCTCAGCCACGGCCATTTCGTTAAAGTGCTCGGAGATACGCTGCGACTATGAAGTGATCCATGATACATTAAAGTGTCTAAAGATCCTTGCTCACCTGAAGGCAGCGATGCCAGCGCTAGGGTCCTGATGATGAGCTGCTGCATCCCCGGCGAAGGATGCCCGGGCCTTAGCTACGGCCTTCTCAATGAAGTGCTCGCGCTCTGCGACTATTAAGTGATCCATGATACTGCATCATTATGTCTAAAGATCCTTGCTCACATGAAGGCAGCGATGCCAGTGCTATATGCTAAGGTTCAATATAGCCAAAGTTTTGAAGATACCGCTTACCTGAAGGCAGCGATGCCAGCGCTAGGGTCCTGGTGATGGGTGGCGGCGTCCCCAGCAAACGACGCCCGGGCCTCAGCTACGGCCTTCTCAATGAAGTGCTCGCGCTCTGCGACTATTAAGTGATCCATGATACTGCATCATTGTGTCTAAAGATCCTTGCTCACATGAAGGCAGCGATGCCAGTGCTATATGCTAAGGTTCAATATAGCCAAAGTGTTGAAGATACCGCTTACCTGAAGGCAGCGATGCCAGCGCTAGGGTCCTGATGATGGGCGGCGGCGTCCCCAGCAAACGACGCCCGGGCCTCAGCTACGGCCTTCTCAATGAAGTGCTCGGAGATGCGCCGCGACTCGTGCTCATTGAAAACGCTGTTCATGAGCGCGATCTTCGCAGCGCTGCGACGCGCTTCCGCTTTTGTCGGACAATTCTGTGGACAAAATGAAGAGATGAGACATTTCGGTCAGATTTAATGTACAGGGTGTTATTGCAAGGGGGTGCCAAATTTTTGGAGGTGAATGAGACCGTCAATATGAACAACCTTTACCATGGGGTCATGGTCAAAATCTTAAATAAAATTTTAGGTTCCCCATACAAAATCAGTCACCTACATTGACAATAATGTATGGAGAGGCAGAAAATAATATTAATAATTGAACGATAGTCCCATAGTAAAAGTTGTTCATATTGATGGTCCCTTTCAGCTCCAAAAATTTGGCACCCCCTTGCAATAACAGCCTGTATAGCTAACACCATTGTTGAAATCACTGATAGGTAGTTAAGTTTATATACCTCTTCGTAATTGATTAATGATATGACGAACTACCTTAAAGCCTTTACGTATATAATAAAATTTCTGATCACTACACGACTAATCCCGTATGTTAGCATCGTAAATTGTTTCCATTGGACCAAACATTGTTAATTATAGTCGTATAGCTACATAAAAGCTTTTCAATATTTTCATGTAGGTTCTATTTTATTCACGAACTGTGATACCGTAGAAAACCAAACCCGTACGAAAATCCCTAATGAGTGCAAACGAAAACCATTGAAGAGCTCGCACAAAGGCTTCAGTCTGTAAAATAATACCTGTTTTGGGTACAGGCATTAAAAGCTTTCAAATTGTTCGTTCAATTCAGTATAACTGCCACGACGATTCGCCCGTAAAACAAATGGTACCAACTTGTTGAATTTAGCCCGAAATCGAATTGTTAATCAGGTCATAGTGTCCTTTGTCAGATCGTGTTCAAGCTTTGAATAGCGAATTAATAAGAGAATTAACCATTTAATGGCTCCATTTGGAACGTGTTTACCTAATTGTGAATTTGTGTGAACGTTATTCGAGTATGCGACATATTTAGCTTGAATTGTAGGTTAATATCGATGTTGTTTATTATATTTTGGACATTCATGAAAGCACTTTGTTAGTCAGATCAGGTATACTACAACGGAAAGAACGTTCCTATTCGAGTAGCCAATCATTGTCCATATCATAAAAAACATAAAAACAAAAACAGATCTTTTATTCATGTATTCTGTTCACTGTCACAGCTGTAATGAATCGAATAAAACTGTACGTGCCACCCCAATTTAGGGAGCCAGATAATAAAATTGCATAAAATTCCAAAATGGCCAATTTAATTTTGCTAACGCTGGTCGGATAGAGAGATATATTTTAGCATCGCAGAACGCCGAGCGAAACGAACTCAGCTAAAAATTCATTTTTCTGTCCCTCGCTGTTGCAGAACAAAACGGAATGTCTTATTTAATAGAATATAGCAGAAAACGAATAGCTGTACATTATTACTTTACATTATTCTCTGTTCTACCCACTTGGGATTTCCTTACAAACTTTTAAATACAGAATCTTTGTTTCAATTTCTGCAAGCGAAAAGGGTTAATACATTTTTTCTTTTGCATATACGTAAAGGATTACTGATCAAACATACCTTTTATCTGTAAGCAGGTTTAGTCAATAACACAGCAATTCAATATTCCTTTGAGCAAAAAGGTCAAGAATATTCACGAAGGTAGAGGCCTAGAATGCTATATGTGATATTAACAGACCTACGCACTACTTTATAATACGTATGAATTATCAATAGTAGAACATTAAGGGCTATTTTGTCTTCTTATCCTTAGCGTGTGGCTTATAATTCAAATTAACTGAATCATTTTAAAATCTATAATTCGTGAGCTTTTAAAATCTTAAAAGCTCAGGTTTTAAGATTGTTATCACAAATAACTCTACAAAAACCATTACTTAATAATGATAACTGGCTGTTTCTAAACTCGTCTCCTCAAACCAAAACACAATGGCCAATGTTATACAACTTCCCCGTTCAATTATGCTAACAACATGTGCTACGTGTCCGCTTCAACGCGTTGCTAATGCATCGCGATTAGAATTCAGTTCGTCCGACATGGACAAACTAAGTTTGTGACGTCACTCGCTCCCTGTGCACTCACTCGGCAGTGCACAGTGCGCCGAACGGGCTCAGAACGGACACTAACAATTTCAACAGCTCTTGTACCGAGCTCGTGATTCTGAAATCTCGACGGAGTTTATAGGTTGCTATTTTGTCTGATGGAATTTAGTACTGTAGATGTTTTGGTAGTTCTGAATGAGATACTTTATGAGTGCTTAACTCAATTTATCGTCGCAGTAGTAAACTAGATTCTGTTCATCACATAATGGAGACAAGCTGAAAAGTATCTAGATACTTTAACGTACGAGTATCATAGTATGTACTTACAGCGGCATGTGGGAGAGAAAGTTGTATGAACTATCACTTCAATCAAGCTTCACATTACAGTATCACAGTTATGTATGTATAAATAAATAAAGACTCGCATATAAGTATGTACTTCGCGTGTTAGTAGACTAACTGAATCGCTTTAAGACAGCGCGGTGGGCGGAAGTATTTGACCAGCATGTTTTTCATACTCTCGGAGTAACTCTCGTTTATCAAAGCGTCTACGTATCTCTCATGTATTATTATAGGCAAGGGCAATCTGCAACAACTACGTACATAGTCTGAATGTACGAGAAAGTTTCAACTAGCCGCTCGGGAGCGTGACACGTAGGACGGGCGGGCGGCGTGCACAGACTCACATATGACTAGCGCACCGCCTTCCTCCACTTAACTTGAGTCCATCGTAGAAAAGTATCTTGCACTTGTAAGGGCCTAAGGTATATTTACCTGAAAGCTTCCAAAGCACGCCCCACCGGGCAGCGTGACGTAGCACACGTAGGGCGGGTGGGCGGCGGGCACCGACTCATAGATAACGAGGGCGCCGCCGCCGCCGGCCGCACCGCCGCCGCGGGCTGCCTTAACCTGCCAGAACTCCTGGAGAGCCTCCACCACGTTTACTGTCGAGAGCACGCCGTCAGCTGCGGGAGGAAACAAAAGAACAATTAAAACAAAAGCCAAAATATAGGTGTTCTGACAATCGAAATCAGGGGAACCTGATGACGAACGGTTGACAATCAGAGGTAAGGAAGAGTCAAAAGCAGAGGATGGTCCGATCAATAATATCGTCAGCTTTGAAAAGAAACAAAAGACTGAAGGAAAAATAGTACAATAATAATAGTCCCCCATGATCTGCATGGAAAATTTCGACAGATCTTATGTACGAGTTAAGCAGCCCACACCTTTTAAAATGGCTCTGTCACAATAAAATTATGCCAACATGACACGTCTTTTAAAGTTTGGAATTATCATCTCGTAAAACCCTAAATTTACCTTTTTGTAAATCAATGGCCATGGTTTGTGCTCCAATGTCTCAAACATCTACTAAAGCAAAGAAACAAACTTTGTTTACGTAACGAACCGAAACCAAAAACAAACTAAATAGTTAAGTACGTAACTAGTTCGCGTAACAAATCAAAACTGATTCGAGCCAGCAACTACGAGGGATAAATATTGCAAAAACACTGAACGTCAGTGTTGTATCTCAGAGAATGGTGTACTAACACCTCTTGGCACGGCTTAAATGGCTGTATAGTGAAAAACTTGCACTAAATCCATTTACCGCGCTTTATAGAACAGTTACAGCTGATTAATCGTTGACAACATTTTCACACGGCCATCATGGAAGAGAGCTACTTGGTTTAACTATAAATGGAGACAGTAGCCTCAATTGCCAATTAATCACGCACTACTGACAAATTTGTTGACATTGTTTTATAATATTATTGACAAAATTATTATATTGTAAAAAATTGTACCCTAAATTTTATTTACATTTGACTTTTCTTTTATTTAATTTTTTAATTTTTTTGCTGGGATTGTTGATATTGTTTGTATGACTAGGTTATTGACAAAATGATATTATTATTGTAATTTTAATCTAATAGTTTTGACATATAATTTTCTGCATGAACGTTGGTTATGTTATTAGTTAAATATTACTTACTGTTAGTTATGTTTATGCTTGTATGCGACTTGGTTATTTTACTGTAAGCTGCAAGCGAAATTGAATTGTAAAATAAATAAATAAATAAATAAAATAAAGCAGAGGAAGATCATTATACTACCTAGACTAGATACATGTAATGTATAGCAGCTCCTTTCTCTTTTTAATCTTTAGAGTTACATTTTAAGTTGCACACAAGATTAAAAAAGCAAAATGTGCGCAAGCTCCAACAGAAACCATGTTGAAATGTTTCGAAACTCATTCATCACATCACAAAAACCAAATATGATTTAAATTTGTATTTAAATAAACGTGCAAATGTAACAAACATTAAAAACTTGACCCAATTATTAAATATGGAATGAGCTTTCTGCATTCTTCTGTACTGTAGTTAACCTGAGTGAAATCCAATCCGATACAATGACTGGAGATAGAAGGATGGGAAAAGAAAAGAGAAAAAATGCATTACACGTTTAGTCTAGTGATACAAATAGGTAGGCTGAATGTGTTTATCTGTATAAATATTTATTTATTTATGTTTATCTGTGATACAAACCTGAGCTTTCAGATGAACTGAGTTATAATACGATACTTCCAAATTATTTTACCAATAATTTACTTTATCATGCGCAATGCAAGGTTCCATTAAGTATTTACTAGACATAAACAATCTAAAGCAAGATACGAAGGGCGTTAACTCACTATCACGCTATATCTTTGCCCAAGACGCGAATTAATTCCCAGTCTAGACTTTAAACCGTTTACATTGCATTTTAAGCCTGCTCAAGCTCTAAGTATCGCAAATTACCAATTTAGACGTGTTTTTCAGGCTTAACAGATTCGAATAACTATTTCAGATTGTGAACAAATAACATTGGATTTGCATAACAATGTTCTCGTCTCGAATACCCAAACTATGCAGACTTAACAAACATTCTCAATGAGTCAAATTAGAGGTTAAATATCGCAAAGTTCATCTACTTAATAACGACCATTACGCCTAATAGAGTCATAATCTGAGGGTTTTACGTTTACGGTCAATGTTTATGCTTTAAATTCCAGATTGAACGGCAAAAACCGTATGGTTGTGGGATAATTGAGTTTCACCGGTCCAAAAAGTGTTAAGTTATTTTAATTTATTGCAAATTAGAGGTGATTTGCATAACTAATGGGTGAGGGCAAGTCACCCACGCGTCCCCTGTTGGAGCCGCGTTCGTTCGTTGTGGGTAGATGGCCTACTGTTGAGCTGAGACCTCTTTCATTAAGACTATAAATCACAGCAGCTCATCGTTTTATTAATGAAACTGGTATAATGACCGCGCTTGTGAAATTAAATCTGTAGCTGGTGACAGCGAATAAATAAGACATCTAGCAGTTCTTTGTGTTTAATAGTTTGAAAACCTTTTAAGTAGCTACTATAATGATACTTTTTAATTCTAGAGTTTGTGTAGCATGTTGTACTTGTATGTATAAATATTCACGGTCTGTTTTTAATCATGCATTAATAGACGGAGATAGCTAAGAGGGTTCTTTACTTTACGCTGCCATCCTTACAATTCAAATAGATATAAAACAACTCTTATAGTAGGTTTGTTATAAAATCATTTCTAAAAAAATCCCACAAGCTACAATTTTATAGCTTTATCTCCATGAAGCAGCCTCCATGAAGAAATATATGTATCTGTTTTTTTCTTCATCACTGAGCTACGTCCTAAGAAACGTTATCGTTACTCAGTAAGTTAGTCAGTAGCTTAGACTTTAATTTATAATAAAAGTCAGTTCTATTGTAATAATTACCATTGAGTCACCAAGCAAGGGATCTGGAATTGTCCCATGTATTTGAATTTAGTCTCCCTAGAGAATTGTTTCCGTCTTAACCCCTTTGTTTCATCTAATCAAGCTGGCTTTCAAGTTTGTTAAGTCTATAATTAAACGCAAATGGTATTACGTGATTCTAATAATAACAATAAAGAGCTATCTCATGATTTATTTTGTATTAAAATTAAATTAAATATGTAACTGTATTTGCCCTGAAACAAAATATGTACGTATATTAAATCCTTAAAAATTTCAAAGGTTTTATGCCGAAATAACAAATTGGTTATTATAATAACGAGAAACATAATATCTGCCCGAAAAAGTTAAAAGTATTCACAGCAAAATATTTGTTCTCTTGAAAAGTAATAAAATTACAGTCTTGAAATTTAATTTCAGCCGTTTTCATTGGGTAAGGAGTAAACACGAACGAAAATTGTTAATACTAATATCAAATATTTGAAATGGTATGTGAATAGGGCTGATCCCGAAGTGACTGCCGATGTTAACGGTTCATTTGATGCTCACAGATGCTTCAAAGGTCTTCGCTATATTACTTTGACCTTATAAAACCATCCTAATAGAAAAGCTACTTGATCAATGCGAAGGGAAATTGGTAAATGAAGAACCTATTACGATATTTATTGTAATATTTATGAGAATCGTGTTAGGTTAATGGTTTGGAAATGATAAAGTTTAATTAAAAAAAACATGAGTAGAATTATTCTAAAAGTAGGTATTAAGTACCTATCTATTAGTTTATCTATCTACTATATAAAAATAAGTCAGGTTTTCCTCCCTGACGCTATAACTCCAGAACGCACGAACCGATTTACACGGTTTTGCATTCGTTGGAAAGGTCTCGGGCTCCGTGAGGTTTATAGCAAAGAATTATCCATAAAAAATGGCTGGGGGCGAAACGAAGTTCGCTGGGACCGCTAGTTAGTTATATTTATTATACTTATTAGTTTTTTTTCTATTGTATTATTTAGTGCCTACGTGTTCGATGAGTATTTAGGGTGAATCCATTATTTGATGTGGCATTTAAATCTTTTACTGATAATTTTTATTTCTGTGATTCATTATCATTAATTACAAAACGTTATTTAAAAAAATCTTCCCCCTTTTCGTATATCGCATTTATAGGTAAATATTTGATGTAAGCAAATGCCCCATTAATACTACTTTATCTAAATCACAAATATAACCTAAACATTTTCAATATGCGTTTCCGTATTTAACCACACACGTGTCAAATGCAGGGTGATTAATGGACCCCTTACAATGAGCTGCCGATGCCGTGAGCTTCGATCCATTTGCGCCCAAAGGAAGTTCGACGTGACGATTTTATTACGTGGCCGTGCCTTTTAACCAAGCTTTTAACGCATGATTTACAGATATTTATTGGATACAACTTTTTTTAATTAATGACGTAATTGGTGTTTAAAGTGGATCTGTAATAAGCACTATTTTTTTAAATCCTTTTAATAAGACTTTGATACTGTAGCAAGCCCAAACTCCTATCAAATAGGAACGTAAAAGTATCAGTGCTATAATTTCATTGTTTTCTTTATCGTCGTTAACGAAACGAATACTTTTCTTACTGTCTTCTTACGAATACAGTTCTTCATGCTTGCTCTACCAGCCAGCATTTTACTGCAAAAAGGGTTAATGAATAACACAAGGATATCCAGTTTAAAGGAATTAACTATGATATGAATAATTATAAAACGAACGAATTAGCAGCAAACCACATTTTCCACTTTATTTAACGAAACCCCGATTCCAATTAAGAATTATTTTCGGCAATGTAGTCTGAAAAAGGCGGCAGCCAATTAACGGTTTGTGGCGAGTTTTAATTAACGCCACCAGGCACTGGCACGAGGCGAAAAATATTGTTATCCATCTCGAGGGATTAAGGGCTTCACCTGCAATCTCGCGATTCCTAATTCGAGCGTAAACAGTGTGGAATAATTTGACGGAGGCGCCGGGTGGAGGCCGGATTATAAATAGCAGGTCGCGGTGTTAATTGCTGTATCCGCAGATGTTTTTGTGCCGGACTCAGTCCATATTTTTTCGAAATCTCATATTTTATAGTTCATTATACTAACCTACAATATATTAGTATTGCGAAAGATTGTGAAGAAGGATGTTTGTTGATTTTTTGCACAAAAACTTTTGCAAAATTTTATAAAACTAGTTAATTTTAACTCATACACAGAATAACAAATAGGCTGCTAGCATTTTTTTTTAATTTAACGCCAGTCACTTTTTTTCTCATTTTATTCATAATTTTTAGGGTTATGACAAAGTTGTCTACATAAACCCCCTCCCGAAGTAGAAATTACCATAATAATACCCTAATTTACAATGTTATATCACATAGGTGAAACTAGAGAAATTTAATGGGCCCTAATCCGTCAGTAAACGGCTGAGTCATTACGGAGATAACGCGATGCGGCGGGAATTATTCGCGGCGTGACGTATGACGCCGCAGCTTGTGTAGTTACAAGTTTGCTAAGCAACCATTACACGGCACTATCTAAAAGCTGTAAGAGTTTGTATTTGTACGTAATCTTGTCATTTGGAACCAATATAATAATATGATCAAACTGTTGTTTCTGTGCATTTGATTACATTATCTAAATATCGATGATCCAAACGATTTATTACATTTTGATTAAAAACGGCGTGTCATGTCATTGTCACCAACTAACAGACTATCTTGAATACGCGTTTGGTGTATTGGTTAGCGCTCCTGACTAATACGCCGGCTGTCGCGGGTTCGAATCCCGCAGGAGGCAAGTGTTTGTGTGATGGGCACGAACATTTATACCTTTGTCATAGATGTTATATGTATTTAAGTATTTATGGGAGACGCCCCCATCATAATCGTTGTTTCAAAATTTCTTACCACGAAACGTATTTTAGCTCAAGCTTACGTAAATCTAGTATAGATGTATACCTATACATAAGTATCTACCTGTACCTATCAATGTATCTTTAAATTTATGATTCGTCATAGTTTGGTTTAGAATGTTCTTAGCACTCACAGTGTTTTATCTTGTAAAAATAGTTACAGTTTTTATATTATACACAGATACTTAGTTGAACTTTTTCAGACATATCGTAGCGTGTAAACATCAATCCGCCACTCCATTACACAGCCTTCGGCAGTCGCTCGCAGGTTAAATTAAGTGTCGCAGTTTGGCCTCACAACTATCGCGGGTAAAGAGCGCCAACTATCTCGAATAAAGGGCGGCAAATGAGCCGTTTGTTAATAAACTGTAGGGATGTGTCTTAATGAAAAGTAAGGGTACACAAAGTCGCAATGATTGATTCATGTGTTCGTTATGTCGGCGTATGTCTCTGTAGAGTAAATACTTTTGTAAGTTTTGTAAAATACTATTTATTATGTTACAACTGCTTTGATATTTTTTGAATAAGCTTATTAATACCTTGCATATTACCTGCTTATTTTAGGCGAACCCTTCTCCTATTACTTCGGGTCCTCTTAGGCCCACTTGCGCACGATGATTTAACCAAGGATTACGCTAACCCAGGATTAAATTATCATTCTGTCTCTTTCACTTTATTTAACGTTGACAGAGACAGAATCGTGCGCAAGTCCCACTTAAAAGCACAGAAAATTTTTAGATGCACACACATAGCAATGTGAGTTAAGCTGGTTCCTTGAACACTCTAATAAAGGTTATAGTGTGTATGTACGTGATCTATGTTCGTAATCACATGCACTGCATTGTTGTGACTGTGACGCCGTGACTCAGGTGCCGGCTCCCGCTAAAAATAGCCCACAGCACAGGCTGTTTACACGCACGTATGTACTCGTATGTTGATCCATCTCTGTGACAGACGCCAAGGTTAAGGGATGGATACACCAAGTTTGCTTAAATTAGCTTAGCATTCAATGAATCTTTCATTGCTACGAAGAAGGTAGAGCTAAGTGCTTCTAAGTTTTGTTTATGTATAGAACTAGCTTAATTAACCAGAGTCCAAGATGCATCAATCTACTTTGAAACACAAGGTAACGTTTATTTTCTATAACGATAACCTTCTTGGAGGATTTTAATATTTAGAAATCGTAAGAACATTGACGACACTAACTACTTCAGTAATAAATAATGAATGTTTCTTAACAAATAAAACAAAATTTTACATTGCAGATCCTAACTAACGTATTTTTAATCTATGACCTTACTATGTACCTTCAATTAATATGGAGGTTTTTTGTAACATTTAAGAGAAATAATAGTCTATCTTATTTCACAATTCGGACAAATCTCTGCAAGCAGTAATAGAAGCTCGCTGCTCTGTAGCAAGCTTTTCCAAACCTAAGTAGCTCCGTCCAATTACAATTCGATACCGGGGTGGTACTCTGTAAGAAGTAGTCCCTTTTTTCAGACCTAGATGTGTGTTTTTTCCACAGAATATTTTACAAATTGTTTTTTTTAAAGATTTAGTAGGAAAAAAAGTATATTTAATACCAACCTATCCACGTTAGCGCCGCGTGGAAGTAGATTTCATACGTTTCCTGATGAAGGCTCTAGCAAGGGCGTTTTTACACTCATCCATCAGTATCCCATAAGTATTCATGACTTATGAATACGTATGTAATTCATTAATCTCACAGATGAAAAATAAAACATATGGAAATGAGATGAGTGGGAAAGTATTTAAACAACTTCAAGGGGGCGTATTGCGATCTTGCTATATTCCGTTCAAGTTCCAGGGAGTTCAATTCCCACTCAACAAGTTAATTCGCCAAATTGGCTTTACGAAAAATTTAAGGTATTTATATTTCACTCACTCGTGTAGACCTGTCCCACGCTAATCTGCAGAGTGAACTATACGAAAATTTGCTTATCCATTCAAAAGCAGAGCTGCTTAACTGTCAACTGAAACATCACGATTCGCACATAGAACGGCAAAACTGGATACAATTCGGATGCGAATCGAATACGTATTGGATACGGACGAGTGCGCCCTTACATAGTAGAGCCTGAAGTTGCTCCTATATAACCTGGCTAGCTCCATCGATCGAGCAGCTCGACCACAACTAATGCTGCCCGTTAGACACAAATTAAATGCCTAAAATGCACCGTGGGAGAAACCTTCTACAAAGAAAGGGCTCGCTGCGAAACAAAACTTAAACACTTTACTAACCGTATAATCCATATGATAGCGGCATTTTGGATGTTATTTGTAATGTTTATTATACTATGTTAGGTAATATGCTTGTACTTTACCTAATATTTTTCTCTTCTGCGTTCCGTTCCCGTTTTATTGATTCAATTCCTTTTATTGAGCTTTAAGAAAGAAATTTTTGCACCAAAATGTATACGTTCATCATCTACGAAATACGAAAATATTTAATATCAAATACGAGATTGTTTATAAAAAAACTGCAAAGGAAACATGTAATAAAGTCGTATTACGTTTGAGACTTGTTGGATCCTTCATATCGCACTAACACTGTGAATATTATTTACATACGATATTACATGCTCTTTCTGTCATTCATACAGGATTGATACTGAGTATTGCTAAAATAGATACGATACAACACGACAACTTCATCAAAACTATAATAAAGGGCAGAATATACGGAAAAATTAAGCGAGTAAGACCGAGATAAAGCAGCAAATTAGGCAAAATTGAAATGTCGTATCAGGAATTCAAGAAAATGGAGGAATAACGCGAGAAATGGAAAAACTCCACCTACAAGAGTCCAGCTCTTAAATTTGATGATATATTGATATATAATTATTTATTGATCTAAAAAAGCTTTTGATAGCATCTTTAACTAAATTCCTGTGCAAGCCTTTTTTAAGAAATGAGAAAAATATAATACTCGTAGTTGATTTGCGAAGTGCTTGTATGGAAGTCCGAAGGCGCGGAAACTAGTAATCCGTGAAATTGGAAAAGTTCAATCCATTCCGACTCCCTTTTTGAGGGTCTATAACTTATAGGAGAAATGGATAAAATAAATGAAAAAGAAACGTGGTTCTACTTGAGTCACTGGCTACAGTCATATTTTCGGATTATTTTGTGTAGGTACTTACTATGTTTTACTTTGGAATTGAGATTTTTAGGAGTGATAAAAAATATTATTCTCGATTATTTGGCAATAAAATTGATTTTATTTTATCATTTTATGATGAAGTATTTAAAATTGCGTCATATTAGCTATTAAGAGAAGCATGGTTATTAAGATAATCTCCTTAACCGTTCTCTTGTATTCTTTGTATTTTTGCATTTTTGGAATTCATGGGGGAAAGTTTTCCGTGTCTGCTTTGTCTGCTGAACTGATTTTGTTAAGTTGAAAAAGGGATTGAAGTTTGTAGGTACAAGAAATCTGATATTTTTGTAGGTGAATCCGCTTGTAAAGTACTGAATGAGTAAGCTTACCCGATCGTTGCATTATTAACTCTCAAAAGGGTGTTTCTACAAGCTTTGTTGCTATTGCAGTTCCTATTAACGTTTTGTTGAATTATCGTATTGAAGTATCGTAAGCTTTTGTCGTGTCTACACAATTGTTAGACAAGACAAGATTGTTACGATTTCCTTGAAATTTTAATTTAGAATATGACGCAAAAAGACAAAGAATACAAGAGAAGGGTTAAGAAGATTATCTTAATAACCAATTATATGATAATAAATATGACGCAATTTTAAATACATCATCATAAAATGATAAAATAAAATAAATTTTATTGCCAAATAATCGAGAAAAATATTTTTAATTTGAGTGAGTTGATGACTGTTTCGTCAATTCATGGAGCACGAAATTTGTTCATAGTGTCCGTTTCATACGCTAGTAATAGTAGTAGTAGTAGTTCAATGCCTGAAACCCTTACAAAGTCGCGTTGAACCCCTGCGACACGAAGGCTGCTATTCGCTTTTAATTGCGCTGCGCCTGCGCTAACGGTGTGCATGCGTATGCGGCCCACGCGGACATTCCTCCCGGTCTAGTGAAAATTGTGCCGAGAAAGTGCCTAGTTACCTAACACTGATACTTCGCTACTGTTGCTAAAAGCTACTTATCGGCTAGACTTAGACCACAAGTGGTTGATTCACCATCGACAAATAACCAACGAATAATTCAAATATTCATAGTTTATTTTTGATTTTATAGTGTTTTGTCACCATACAAACTGTGACTCTGTGACAGACGAGGAATCCTCCTCGTCAGTCACAGAGTCACAGTTGCTTTTTACAAGTGCAATTTATATCAAATATTAATCTTTTCGTATAGATTATTTGGCAGATAACGCTACCCAGGACTTATTAATGATATTGTGAAACAGACCGTAAGAATCTTTAACATATTTAAAATTTACCACTAAATGCTATTTGGTAAGCATCTCAGTCTATTGAAAATGGTGCTAGGCGGTAAAGCACAGAACAGAGAAACCATTACACCCCGTTTATGTCTAAAAAATCGCCCAAATTCAGGTAATTACTTCCCTACTTTCTACTTCCTGCCCTACTTCCTACTACCTTACTACTTGAGGGGTGTAAGGTACCACGACACCTCCCACCCAAGCATGTTCCTATAACGTAACTTACGGTTATCATTGAACAAGTTACTACTAGCGTATGGAACTCGAACAAATCTCGTGCCATATGAATTGACGCCACATGTCATCAACCCATACAAATAGTTTCTAATTTTAATCAATTCGTCACAATCTTGTCGTCGTACTTGCGACACATTTTTGCTTGGCATAGCTTCTCTATACGTAGTAATAACAACTCACTACCGCAAACGGATACATCGCATCTCCACAAACTGTACTCAGTTCTTTCATGATAAATTAATAATGATTTTCTAATCATAACTGCAACGCATCTCTCCCGCTGATATTACCCATTACGCGTGAGAAAGCACAGAGAAAGTATCCAGTTACCTAACACTTCGCTACTGTAGCTAAATGCTTGTAATCGGCTAGGCTTTAAAACATTATGGTCTAAAATCGATGAAGCTTTAACGTTATTCAGTATTATCATTATGGGAAAATTAATGTACCTTTTGCTTTTGGCAAACATCGCTGCCTTATGAAGAAAAATATCATGAGAAACAATATGAGACGGTCGCAGAAAAATAAACATAAAAAAATTGCAAAGACAACTTGTCGCTAGAAGAGGTTGACTGTTATTCGTAGTTATTTAGCTTACCTATTTTTTATCAGTACTTAAACTTAAAAATATATATATTTGTATCAAACAGCACTGTTAAGTATTTTGGTACCTAAAAGCTTTTTAGAGTAAGTGATACACAAGATACACATATAACAAGTATACTTTTTATCTATTATACATTATATATTTTTATTTATTATATATCAACACGAGCACAGTTACATAGAGCTTTAAAATAGATTCCCAATATATCTGAAATTCATACATTTCAGATAAATATCAATCGAAGAATTGACAAACAGTTATCTCTATTCCCTTGCCATATTTCCACAGGGGAGCATTTCATAATATTATGTCAGTTGCAACGACTACTGCGGTAGAGTCAAGCTCAGTGAAATGCAGCTATATAAATAATGGCGTTTTCTATTATTTACTTACAGAATATCTCAGGGTACTTACTTCTACAGACATTCAAAGGGGAAATTAGATAGAAAGCAGCACAGAAAGATTTGAAGAAAAGGGTCGTAGACTGGAAGTTATCCTAAGTAACGCAAATTAGTCTTGTAAATGGAAAATGTAGTTGTTATTTGTTCAATGGTGTATAGCAAAATTGTGTAGGATTGTAGAAGTATTATGTTTACAAAGGCATAAGAAGGAGCTTAAAATATCATGCAGGTCATGAAATACGTCATTTTTTCGCACATAAAGACGAGAAATTTAAAAATAAACAAATGCACTTCCGTTTGTCTCCGTACCATCGCTAAATCCAACAAATCAGTGACTTGTTTCCCACGGTTCAACTCCTAACTTCTACTATCAGAGTTAGTTGCACGTTATCGACTCAAGAGACATCGATACCTATTCCAATTACTTATCGAAACGTTACCTAGAATCGCGTTGGTGATATTGCAAGCATCCATCTCCGCGTATGAGGCGTTCGCCGCACTCTGCACTCTCGCCAACTTTACAGCCGTCGTAAAACGGAACGTCATAAAAGCACAATTTGAATTTCCTCAAGACAGTTCAATTTTGAACGTTTAATTGAGTTTTATGGCCGACATGAGTCGTACAGCTCAATTATCAATAAAACAACCGTTCGACGATCAAAACTTTACGTAGACAATACTGAACGCAATTGCAATCGAGCGTAGGGCTGCTCTATTCAATGTTGTTATTCTGATCTACTTTAAACTGAAATTCAGAAAAGTTTTTTCTATTTTATAACTATTCTCAAAAATATTTTTTGAAAACTTAAATAAGTATGCCACTTGTAATAAAGACTTCACAAAAAAAAAATGATTGTTAATAAACCAATGTCTCAGTTTCTGCAAATAGTTGAAGTGATTACATTTTTTGTATTGCTACACGTCCGATTACAGTTAATCACAAAGCTGAGGCTTTGCAAGAAAAGAGTCTGATATTATTCTATTTTGTATCATAGCATGTTAATATTTTTTACAATGGCTTTAACTAAATATATATTTATTTATAACAACTTTTTCTAGCCAGCCCTATTCGTATGGGAGATAACAGTACTCATTAAGACTCACTCTGCGAATTTACTATGGGAACGATTTCGAATCAGAGGCGCGGAGCTTTCGACGCGTTTGTTGTTTCTTTCTGCGACCACCATTTCGTTGTCTTTTAACATAAGTTAATGGAAATAACATTCTGAAATGCTGATTTTCATTCTATTAAGTTTGGCTCTAACGTACAGAGAAAAAAGATACAAGATCTTTTTTAAATCTTTTCATTATTTTGTAAAACAAGTGGAATTTCACTCCGCATTTTTATTTGCGTTAACTGCTGTGCTTTACAAATCCGTAAGCAAAATAATGACAAAATAATGTTGATAAACGCTTCATGCATCATGAGGGGAAAGACGAAGAACTTATTTCGCCACTAAAGCACTATGCATCACAGATTAGAAATTAAGTTGACTCGAATGTAAACATGCCTACCGGAAGTCACAGACCACAGTCTATAAAAAACACGACCGAGAAGAAATCAGCTGATCCGAAATGGCGGCGTCTAACATGTGTCAACGCTCTGATCCCGATTACACCCGCGGCCGGTGATCAATCATCCCGATGACTCAACTAACTGACAAAACCGCCAACTTTATTGTACAAATTCGCATAAACATCAATTCGGTACACTCTATTCTGAACCATTGATACATCGAAATCTTTAATTGCACGATGCGGAATGTTTTTGCGAGGCTACTCCGACCAATTTGCCTGCTATTAAGAGCTTTTTATCGCCATAAAACTTTTAATTAAAATTGCTTTTCTTCAACTCACACACGTGTAAAGCTCTACACACGCGAACAAAGCAGAAACTGCAAATCCATTGTTTCGTAAATCACAAACATTTGAGTAGGAGTTGAACGATGCGGTAACAGGTAACAAAGACTGGAACTCGAGTATTTACGTCTGGATATATCTGGGTAATATAAAAAGCTATCAGCTTTTAATGGTCTGCAATTAGAGATGTGGAGGTTGCGAAGCGGCAGAGACAAAGGGGAATGCATGTTGCGACTTGCGAATGTCAGCTGACCTCGGTAGACGTCATCGTAGAGAGGCGCGAGCGCGGCGTCGGGAGCGCCCCAGCGGGAGGGCTCGGGGTAGACCATGGCGGCCGCGCGCGGGTGCGTTGCCCGGCCGCTGCGCGCGAACTGAGCGCTGCGCCCGCGCCGCCGAGCCGCGACACAGAGTAGCATGCGCAGACGCACCGGCCACCTTAACGAGCAAAAACCGACGATTGTTCGGCTGACGCGCGGCCCAATTAATTCGGAAATTGCACTTTTTGTGATTTTAGCAAAGTAATGTGCATGACTGTAGATTTTTCAGTAGCGTTTTGATACGACGTTCTTTTTTTCAAAATAATAAAAAGAATTTTGCTTGTGCTACTAAAGTTTCAAAAGGTTTCAAATAACTTAAAATTCATGTGTGTAGTTTTGGTTTACGAATACGAAGATAATTAAAACTCACTCACATGCATATATTGTATTATCTATTAACTCTTTATAAAACAATGCCATATCAATCTGAAAACATTTGTTATTTTAACACGTTCCGGGACACTACTCCAGACACAATAGATGTTTTATTGTTTTCACGCCTGTAGGCGGGCACTGTCCCGGAACGTGTTAATAAAGTAAGACAATACATTATTGCTCTCATTAAATACAACACAGTATACAAAAACAATAATAAATAAACAGATCTTTTAAAACATTCATCATAAAGCTATTAAATGAGCTTTAACAAAATGAAGTGGTCAGACTGCATGCGCTTAGTCTGTGGCTTCCGTCCCGCGGCCCTCGCCCGCGAGTGCTTCACTTTCGCACGGTCCGCGAACCCGCCGCGACACTAGTTTAATTGCAACCCGCCCGCTGCAGCCAAACCGGATTATTGTCTCCGATATCGCCGCGACGTTGATGGAAAACCTGCGAGAAATCAGCCGGCTTTCCGTGAAACGCGACCGGCCCTTTCTCTCGTCTGCGGGTGCGGACCACCGGCCTCACCGTACTCCACGTTCTAGGCAACGACGCAATTATCCGTGCGCAGGAGTCGCGTCTAATAAAAGACATCAACGCGTCAGCGTTCGCTTCTCACGCCTTCTACGGAATAACGAGATGATTCGTTCATTCTTCATTAATCTGAGATGAGATGTCCTATTACGGCGTTGCGGCGTGATTTAATTATCCGGAGGCGTCGGGAGCCTTCGGTGAGGTCGTATGCTAAGTAGATGCGATTAGCGAGATCCGGCGAAAGGTGTCGATCGGTCGCAGGAGCAGGAGCGGTGAACTATGCAGAGGTGCAGGGCGCGCGGCGCGGGGGGGCGGGGCGGCTACCGCCGCAACCAGTTTATGTTTTAAATTCGCGATAAAAAAAATCTGCAGCGGCGCGTGTCATTAGCCGCGCGACTCCCCCCGCTCGCCGTGCATTTATTAATCTTATTCGGCGAAATCGGCGCATCACCCGTCGCCTCCCCCCGCGGCTCCCAGCTTGTAGGGTGACCATCCTGTGCCAAGGTAAATGTCATTGTAGCTGATGATGCAGAGTGCAGACTAATTCTGATTCTGCATGCATGACACAAAACTCTTATAAGGTCTTTCTTACCTACCTTTTTAATAGCAGCTGTGAAATATTTGGCAGTTATTCTTTAGTTTTCAACGCACCGTGTGGCGTCCGCATGCTGTTCACATTTATGTAATACAACAGAGCTGCACCACTCCGGCATCGCAGCGTCGACAGGCGCATCCAATGAGCTCGTGTGCGGCTTCGTTTATATAGATATCAATAGAAAAAGATCATGCCCAGACAAAGATGCAATGCATACGAACTAATGCATGTACGAGAAGCTTAAATCATTAAAATACTGACAACCTGCCGATTCAGTAACGAAGTCAAGTGTGATTGGCTCTACTTATTTTAAGCTACGCTATTTCTACCCAGCTAACGGTAAGGCAATAATGAAAACCAAAACGATGAGGTAATAGTGATCATAATCTCTATTGTCTACCATCTACAATGACTACTTGTTTTAATAACAATATCATGGTTAGTCCAAAGTATCCCACGGAAGTCAGTGGCGTGTGGAGAGCCGGTGTCCTGTTTATGCCCGTTCACTCACCGTGCGACATCGCCTGACTTGTACCTACGCTTACATACCCGCATACGCACATATAGCATAATCAGTCCGTTTGTCTGTCCGGCAAAGGTTTCGCTAGTCTGTTATGCGAAGTTTTTAGGTGATAATTCAACGTGAAACGCAAGTTCCATTAAATCTGCATACATAAGTAGTCATTCTGAAGGGCATAGATAGAGCAGTTTCCGGAGTTCTAAAATTACAGATTCGCGTACAAACGTACAATTAGAACATTTCGTTCAGGCACTATATACCTAGTGCCTTAACGAAATGTTCTAATTGTAACAACATTACCAAAAATCTTATGTAACTTTAAGTGACACGTATGACTCATAGGAAAGTGAGATGGCAAGATCAAGCAAGGTCTTAAGGAGGCTAATAGAATATAGATGCAAATTAGGTCATCGTCTAAGCTTAATTAAATATAAAACAAATCTTAAAATAAACTTAAATGAAACTAAAGAAGCCTGAAAGACATCAAATCATCAAAAACTCCAGCTTCAAACCTATGCCAGTTTTATCTAGTTGACAACATTCACAATACACGTTCCTCTTACAAAAATGCCTCTACCCAGTTACCTCCTTTTGGCATTGTCGTTTGAAAATTTATAGCCCGCTAGAGCTAGCTTCCATAACGTAGACAGATGATAACGCATAGATGCGCTAGCGCAGCGACATAACGGCCGAGGACTGAACCTAACGGCGCGTGACCTTGCCCACTGCTAATGCTTAATTATGTTCAGTACCAGCTTATTACACGTATAGGACGGACACCAAATGGAAGTCGGTAGGTACTTACGTACGGACTGTTCGTCTCGTCACCATTTTTTGACTAGCCAGGCACAGATTATAAAGCGCGCAGAACTGATGGCCATTGTAGCAGATAAGTTCAACATTAGAGACCCTTTGCTTTGACCAAAGACGCAGCATAGGACGTCCGCCGACAAGATGGACAGACGACCTTGTAAAGATCGCAGGATCACACTGGATGCAAGCCGCTTGTGATCGATCGATGTGTGAACAGTGGACGTCCTTTGTATGATAATGATGACGATGATGTAGGCACCGATTTGTATAGATACCCATACTTATACGGGTGCAGGCTTGTCTGAATCGACGCTTGTTGCAAATGTTGCAATGCGTTGCAATAGAGCCTTTACAAACATAACGCAACAAACATAAAACATGTTATTTTAAAGTAATTAAAAGGCTAAGACTATCATACGCCTAGTACTTATGCTTTGAAAAGCGTAATACAAATTTAGGGTTTTACGTAGAAGTCCTCCTTCGTGCAAGAATATTAAGATTGTTCATACCTCAAGATTTGCACCTTTGTTAACGTCTTGAATTCTTGATGCTATTTTACCCGTTACTTCTAGCTAGTCTTCCAATTAAGGTTGTTTCTATGTGAACAATCAGGGTTTATCATATTTCTGATCAATGCACATTAGTCTCACGACATTTTGCACAACAATGTGCAAGCGCAAGCAATGACGCATCACTCTCGAAGCTTCGCCGCTGCGCCTCGTTTTCCTCGACGCATATACAAATAACTAGGTTTATCTATTCTTAGAACCTAAGTTATGGTGGTTTATCAGTAAATAACTTACTTACCTGTCGTACTTTCCTTGGAAGCTGTGTAGATAGAGTAGCTTTAGGTACCTATGCTAGTTTTGTTGTGTAAATGATGTAGGGACAGGGAGGGAGGGATATACCTATTTGATTTGATATTACTGATCTGGTGAACAGTTAAGAGTATACTTACTTAGTTTCTCAAGCCTTTGTGCTTTTTTTCGCAAAGTAATTATAGGTCTTATGGCCCATTTACACGAGGCCAGTAGCACTGGCGCCAGCAAATTAGAAACCGTTCTATTCTATTGCACTGGCTTCGTCCACTGGCTTGGGCCAGTCCAATGCACTGGCCTGGCTCTATTTTCACGAAGCCAATACTGGCCTGGCTTATTGGACTGGCTCGTCTACTGGCCTCGTGTAAATGGGCCATTAAACTACAGAATTAGTAGAATATGACAGGGCCCCAAAGCAAAGCTGTTTCGGATAAAAACGCCCGAATTCCGAGCTATGATGCTGTATGTATGAACAGAATGCTCTACCTACCATCTTCTCATCACATCCATCATAATAATACACGTATGAAATATCACGTTAGTAAGGTGGTACTATAGGTGATACCTAAAACGTTAACTTGATGCAAACTCTGCTGATCACATGCACCCTCGCCAGGGCTCCAAAAGTGGCCTGCAAACAGGTTTGGTATGATAACCGTCTCGCGACATTTATTTTGCATATTTATCTCGTCGGCAAGGCTGGGCGCCGCCCGGCAGACAGATGGTTCAATGACATTTTAATAAAACATACCTACAGTTGATAAAATTATGACGAAAACACCACATACACGAGCAAAAACTTCTTGTCTAGCTAGCTGGATAAGATGACCAGACTAATTTATTTAGTATTATTCTTCTGGGCTCTACATGTGTGTAAGTGTATGAAATAGACGTTTCAAACTTTGAACTTAGATGCCTATAGATTAGTTTGATTGTAGAGATGTGCCGACTATGACTTTGGCCGACTAGCCGACTAGTCGGCAGCAAAATGGTCGACTAGTCGGCTAGGCCGATCATTACTTTCGGTAAAATCCGGGTGACGTCGGAAATGTTCGTGAGCGCGCTCTCGGCTCGTAGAATTGGCGCGCGGCCGGCGCCCACGCGGACCTTACTTACTATACTTAGATACTTCTAGTATTGTATTATTTTATTAATTTCGAGATTCAATAACTTGGGGATACGGATGGAACGTAGTTACCATACCAGGTTTACAAACCTAGTATTTGCTTCAAAGTACGCATACCTGGTACGGGCTCAAAATACGTCCAAGACCATGAAAGTATTTTACTTAGCAGCGAGCGGCACCCGCTTCCCCGAAATACTTGCAAAAAGACCGTAGTTATGAAATTAAACCTTACGCTCATAAGAAAGAGGTCAAAATTGCGAGAAATAAAAGAGATACTCGCAAAGTTTAAAGTATTTTTCTTGCTAGCGCAATTTTGCGCCTAATGTGTATCGAAATATGGATGCGTTTTCTATTAAATACTTTCAACGTATTTAAGTAGGCACTAGGCAGCCGCGGCGCGCCGCGATTCCAGATAGAAGATAGAAACTCGAAACCTCAAACGAAATGTATTTCCATAAAAAGTATTTTGTTTTCTAATTTGTCCAGTGTTTATGTTACAAATGTGGTAGGTATATTTATCTTCCAACCAGATTATCACACGATAAATAAACGATGCACGTAAAGTATTACGCTACGCCAATGCGATTACGCGATAGTGTTCCATAATGCAACGTAGATAAGGTTCAGTTTTATACGTTTAAAAAAAATACTTGCAAGTATTTTATACCTGGTTTTGAGCCCTGGTGCTGATTTATGGACGTACTTTCAAGCCCTGGTATGTACTTGAATTAGCAAGTACGACCCATGCCTACTTGGGGATGTCAAAGGAAGAGTTCCTATTTTTTACAATCAAATTGATTGTAAATATTTCATTGGTTTTATATTAAAGCTTGTTTAATGCCGTTCTGAAATTATTCTTATTTATTTATAAATCCATTTGATTTGATAAAGACTTTACCATAGAAAATAAATACAAAAACCGGCCAAGTGCGAGTCGGACTCGCGCACTGAGGGTTTCGTGCCAACTTTAACTGAATCAGGGATTCTTATTTCCACTTAGCCAAAATACCACAATATTATGTTGACCGCAAATATAACTTAGTTTTTTATAGTGTATTTGTATGAAAGACAAAGTTAAATTTGCTGTTGATAAAAATGTGCTATATCTCAAAAACTACTTGTTCGATTTCGCTCAAACCAATTTTTCTTGAAAGTTTTTGTTGAGATCTACATTACGTATATTTTTCATAATTTTCACTTCCTTAGTTCTAAAGTTAGATGGGGGGGACGCCCATTTTACCACTTTGGAAGCGTCTATTACTCAAACGTTAGACTTTTAGAAAAAATGGGTTTAGAAACTTCAATGTCATTTTTAAAGACCTATCCATAGACACCCCACACGTATAGGTTTGGGTAAAAAAAATTTTTCAAGTTTTAGTTTCATGTATGGGAGCCCCCCCTAGAATATATATTTTTTTTACTTTTAGTACATGAATCGGAAAGCGGTGAACAACATACATCTACTTACCAAGTTTCAACTTTGTGATGCTTATACTCGTAGTTTTAGAAAAAAGTGGCTGTGACATACGGACGGACAGACAGTCAGACAGACTTGACGAAATTATAAGGGTTCCGTTTTTTGCCATTCCGCTACGGAACCCTAAAAAATCGTGAGTGTTTACGAAATTAGTTCTACACTACAGTAGAACCAGAACTTATGAAACAGTTAAATAGTTTATTTGTTTTCTTTACGCAACCTACAAAATGAATGCATTATGATCACTTTGTAAAATTTTAACAAGGATTTATATGAGAATGTAGTATTTTTTTTAAAACAACCTGCATTATTGCACTTATCAAAAAGGCTCACCAGAACTCACCACCAATTTTAGGCCACCTGTGTGTATATGATACATCTATCAATTAACCACCTTTAACTGAATTAGAGGGGCACTTACTTCATGGCCATACTGTAATTTTTTGAAGAAAACCTAGGTAAATTATATGTAGGAATGGCTATTTCAGGCCCAATTTTTTCATCAATAGTAATGGTAAAGTCAGCGGTTGAATATTTACGTTTGTGTTTTGAGGAAAAAATACTTTAACCAATGAATGTTCATTTAAATATAGCCATTCTGACATTTGGTTAGGTAGATTTTCTTCAAAACACACACAATCGTATATTCAACTGCTGGTATGGAACCGTAACTTTACCATTACTATCGTCACTATCGATGAAGAAATTGGGCCCAAGTGAAATTACATTTTGACAGCAAAAATAACTGTTTTTCATAGTGTTTGTACAAAGGACAAAGATATACCTACCTATTTGCGGTTGTTGAAAAATAATTTAAAAATTAAACCACCTTCAAGAAACTGACTAAAAAGCTCAAAATAACGCATTCGTCTTCTATTTAGAAGAAAAAAATTCTTTTGGAGTTGGTGCATGATGTGTGTAGACTGTTGGTGTAGTACTTAAGCTTGACACTCTGTACCCTAAGTGGAAATAATATACTTGATTTAACTAAAAAAGAATAATCTCGCTATGACTTCTCGTTTTTTAGAAATCTGTGGACAAACAAAATTTTGCACACGTGTTTGAAAGCCTTAACAGATCAAATTTTATCCAATTCTCATGTTATCACATACAAACAGGTCGAAATGAATACCTCCTTTTTTAAAGTTGGTACAAATGTTCCATATTATCTTAAAAGATACACTTACTCACATACACTACTCAGTAGAAAAATAATATTTGAGTACAAAATAATAAATAAATTATTGTTTAATTCAGGCAGCAGGCTATTTCAACAGATAGAAACAAAAATACAGCAAGTGTTAGTAATGATTACATTTGATATATTCATGATTCATTAGGTATATTAATACTATATGTTCAGCAAAATGGTTCAATTGAATTACCCTGAAACAAATGTACATTTCAAAATACAAATGAAACTTGTCAGTGAGACATTGTTAAATTTTATGGGGTAGATAAAAAAATACATAAACTTAAACAACATGTTTATTTACAAAAGTGGAACTTAAAATCATACATGTGGAACTCATAATTCTACATGTTTCCCAAATGTTCAACTGAGCAAATTGAAATTGATATTAAAGCCTCTCGGATACATTGGCCACCGGCAGTTGTGTTATCAAAAGAATTTTGATAAACACAACAGTAGTTAAATAATGGTGTTACAATTATTTTTGAGTAAGATCAAATTATGGGGGAAGGGGAAGGCCTATGTTTAGCAGGGGACGTTCTCCGGTATGTTGCATGAGAAACTATGACCAAAATCCGAAGTACTGCTGTATCAAGACAGAAGGAACGGTTGTGGTTGTGCTCATACAATGTTTCATAATTAGGTTAAAACATATAAGAAACTATATTTGTGTAGAATATTGTGGAAGGTATAAACATACTGCGCTGACCCCAGATAAACTGGAACCAGGGCAAGAGGATAATGATATTTATGTACAAGATATTCAGTAACTTTAAAGCACGTAACATGACACCACTCCCTTGTAGACTTTACGCCGTATCACATTTGCAACAGTGTCTCAGCATAAATTTTTTAACTTCTAGGTTATGTTGACGATGACTTCGCCTTCGCTGGGGCAGTAGGAGCTGTGGCCGCTCGCTGTTGCGCTGCAGACAGCTGCGGCGTGTTGGTCGCCAGCGCCCGCAGCTGCTGCTCCGCCGCTGCGTTCACCATTTTCGTAACATTGGACTTCATCTTATTTTTCTGAGCAGCCTGAGCTTTGCTCTTGACGGGCGCGTTACTCCGCTTAGTCACAGCCTTGCCTTTCCCTTTTTTCGCTTTGGCGCCGGAAGGAAGCTTGCTTTTTACTTTTAGCTTGCCTTGAGCCATTTTTTTAATGTTTTAGCGAACAAAATATATAATTATGCATGCACACACTAATAACACGATGTTTTGACGTTTAAGTGACGTTTTTGACTTTGACATTAGCGTCTCGTTCAGAAATTCTAGTACCTACAAAAATATTATTTATCCCGCCTTTTACTGTTCTTTTTGTTTTTTGTTTGATCGTAATTTATGTATGAGGTTGTGTGTTTGTGATAACCCCCTACAATAAATACTTTTTCGTTCTTTCTTGCTTTCAAAAACATAAATGTGATGGCGCTGTTTTCGTGTAATTTTAATTTGTTAACACGTTTCCAGCCTATACGGCCCAATAAGACGGGGGACCATTGATAAGGCATCCTGTATCTCCCTCGAATAAGATGACACAATTAAATTGTATGGAGTAACGTACACATACGACGAGGGACGAGGAGATGGGGATCATCATCCTAGCTAGAAATATATTCATGAGCAAGGAATCATAGTCTTGTTGTGTAATTGATTGATTTCTCCTGTTTTCTAGGGATTGTATGTAATAAACAGACAGACAGAAAATGGACTGTAATGTGCATTTTTATTTAAGCGAAGCTGAGTGGAACAAGTGAGCAGAGGTGTGTAAAAATCATAGAATTATTATCCCTTTCGGAATAGAACGACAAAAGCGAGATGTCAGTAGGATAAAGCTGTGCGATAAAAAGAGATGCGAGATATGATGCAGCAGTATCATTTTTGGCGGCTGTCAAACAGTTAGAAGCCCCAAAGAGCCTCGCTGAAAATTTCTTTCATGTGTTTTTTTATAATTTCAAATGAAATTGTGTATATTTAAGAGAAATTGTGCTTCTGAAACATGGGGACTTGATCGGTGATTGATTATTGTTCATTACAGCAAAATAATTCTACAACTTCTCATTTAAGAGGTAAATTAGTCCAAATCGAAGCCTCCCAATTTACGATTTATATATGCCAATCCGGTTTAAATTTAAAGTACGAAGTATGCTTATTCTTTTCTATAAACGTTAACGTTATGTAAAAAGTAAAGACAAAATAACATTTAATGCATGTTTACGAATATTTTGTGCAAATAAATAATGTTTCGTTTTACACTAAGGCTGCATGTTCGATATTTTGTGTCGACTGTTTATCATGCGGTAAACTATAATATATTTAACCTAGGAAGATAAGTATAAATCACCTGGACGAAAGGTTATCTCATTTTAAGTTACTAATGTAACTCACTAAAATTGGTTTTTGTCATCCAAAATCGGCTTCGTTTGACAGCTTTTACTTGTTCTTCTATTCCGACAGGAATATTAATTTTATGGTAAAAATATATAATTGACGTTGCTCAAAATTCATGACATGGTTGGTTTGATAGTAATATTATGAGTAACATCATTGGCTAAAATATTTACACATCTCTACTCAGTTCCACTTCTACGGAAACGCAGCCTGAGAGACCGTGCTATAAAAACTGACGACGATAGTGGCGTGCTTACATAATTATCCAAGGCCAATCTTCAATCTATACAAAATTAAATGTATAAAGCATCTGGGCAAATCTCAACAACCATGAATTTTTATCTAATTTTGGTGGTAATTTTAGTTTATAACTTTTCGGCTAAATTTGTTTAATCATAAGCAAGAGTGTTGTCTACAGTTACATGAAACGTCAGTGAAATTAAAATAATAGAATTAATAATTTCTGAAATATTTGAAACACCAAAATTGATCACCCACCAAAATTGTCACAGGTCACCAAAATTAGATAATCTGACACCAAAATTTATCAACTGCACCAAAATTAGAAATCCATTTGATACGGTAATGCAACATTCTGTGTTTTTGGTTTTGAATGTTAATAATAAGTATCTTAGTGAGTGGTACACACGGTATCACATCGACCTACCTGATTTGTCATATTTTGTCGATTAATTTTTAACATTTCCATCCAAAACAAACACAAGAATCACCAAAATCATTTGCAACATTTCGACAGATTTGAGGAGAATGATGTGACACCGGTGCCGTGTGCCTACCACTGTACCGAGAACCTCGCTTTATACACACTAGTAGGTTTTAGCCTTGGACGAATAAATCATCCAAGGTTTTAGCCAGTGAGTTGTTATTACTACTTAGAGAGAAGCTATATGTCAAGCAAAAATGACAAACGAAGACAAAATTGTGACGAATTCCTTGAAATTTGAATTTCGAATAAGAAACCTTTTGTATAAGTTGATGGCCAGTGGCGTCAATTCATGAGGCACGATATTTGTTCGTGGTGTCAGTTCCTTGAGCTAGTAATAGTTGTTCAATGATAATTATCCAAAACCTCACAGGGTACAGGAGCTGGAGTCTTCTCGAATGACCTAAATATTAATATATCAACTACTCTTGACAAGCTAAATACAATCTTTCAAGCAGAATGTATTGGCATCACCAGAGAAAGACGTAAAAGACCAACACATTACGTCTCGGACAGTGCATCGGTGCTCCAGGCCCTACAAAACAATAGCATCAAATCTGTCCTTATTTGGGTGTGCCATAAAGCACTCCAATCCATAGCAAGCACAAATGAGATAACCTTGCAATGGATCAAAGAACACAGTAACTCACTAGGCAACGACGCTGCCGACGAACTAGCCAAGAGGGGCTCGGCGACAACAGTATATGGCCCGGAACCATTACTACCCATACCGCAGGCCCAAATAAGAACTTGGCTACGTGCAGAAACCGAAGCAGCATGGAGAAATGGTAAAGGTTGCAGGCAAACAAAGAACGCAATTCCGGAAGGTTCGAAAAGGCTTGCCCGCAACCTCATCCGGTTACCAAGAGACAAACTGCACATGGTTATAGTTACTATAGCTGGCCACAGTCTCTTAAACAAACATCTATTCACAATAGGTGTCACAGACAGTCCCCTATGCAGAGGTTGCATGGGGGCAGAAGAAACACCACAGCATGTGCTCATGGAGTGTATGGGTGTGATGGAACAACGGACAAACTTTCTCAAATCCCCGGCAACATTCCCAGAGGTCTTTAGCAGTCTAGGCAGTTTGCTAGCCTTCTGGGAGAGCCTGGGGTGGTTAGAATGATAAAGGAGGGATATACGTACAATGGCCCAATCGTGAGGCTAAGTGCGGAAACACCCCAGCCAAACTAACTAACTAACTAAGTTGTTCAATGGTTTAAGCCCTCTGTGCCTCAGACAATCACCAGATGAAGTTGCGAGAAACCGCGCTTAGTAATAAAAAGCCATGATTAACCGCCGTTATTTTAGAAATCATCATCATCATCATTATCAGACAAAGGACGTCCACTGCTGAACATAGGCCTTCCACACGGCTTTCCACAGCGACCGTTTGTAAACGGTCTGCATCCAGTGCGATCCTGCGATCTTTACAAGGTCGTCTGTCCATTGTCGGTGGTCGTCCTACGCTGCGCTTTTGGTCCAAGGGTCTCCAATCTAGAACTTTTCTGCCCCATCGGCCATCAGTTCTATCTACGCGCTATGTGCCCTACCCACTGCCACTTGAGCTAACTGATTCGTAGGGCTATTTCCGTTACGTATCTCCTCGTTTCTGATTCGATCTCGTAGAGAAACACCGAGCATAGCCCTCTCCATCGCTCGTTGTGTGATTTTGAGCTTCTTTATGAGGCCCATAGTTACCATAGTTAGAGACCACGTTTCGGATCCGTATGTCATCACAGGTAACACACACTGGTTAAAGACTTTCATCTTCAGATACTGAGGTAGTTGAGACGAGAAGACGCTCTTGCGCAGTTTCCCGAACGCTGCCCAGCCGAGTTGGATTCGTCAATTGACTTCTTTCTCAAAGTTGGACCTACCTAATTAGACCACTTGTCCAAGGTAGACGTACGCATCGACAACTTCAAGAGTTGTGTTCCCAACAGATACCGGAGTGGGTACAACACGGGAACTCGACATAATTTTCGTCTTTTCCATGTTCATTTTAAGACCCACTTGTTGGGATACTCGTTTAAGATCTTCGAGCATAGTGCCAAGATCATCCAGCGTCTTTGCCACACGGACTATATCATCGACAAACCGGAGATGTATGATGTATTCGCCATTTACTTTGATGCCGAATCCTTCCTATTCCAGGAGCTTGAAGGCGTACCGACATGGTAGCGTTGTTATACAGACACTTTAACACTTCTATATACCTATAGTCTATGTGACACCGCTGAAGAGACCGAAGCACCGCCCAAGTTTCAAACGAATCAAAGGCTTTCTCATAGTTCACAAACGCTAAACGTAGAGGCATATTATACTCCTCGGACTTCTGTATTATTTGCCTAAGCGTATGGATGTGGTCTATGGTACTATAGCCTTTTCGAAATCTAGCTTGTTCGGGGGGAGGTCGGAAGTCATCAAACCTACGTGCGAGGCGATTCGTGATGACTCTTGAGAACAGCTTGTAGACATGGATCAGAAGTGAGATGGGTCTTCAATAAGGTTATGTCTCCTTGTTTGAAGAACAACACCACCACACTCCTGTTCCATGCCTCAGGCATCATGCCCTCTAGCAGCACGGAATTAAAGAGTCTCTGAAGGTGTTCCACCCGCATTCAGAAGCTCTGAGGTGATTCCGTCCTGGCCAGGTGCCTTGTTGTTTTAAGCTGTTTCAGGGCCATCCTAATCTCGTAGAGGCTGATGTCTGGGATGTCTTTGGTGTAGTGACGGGTTAGGATAGCTCTTGGGTCTCTGACAGGGCTATCAACGGGTTTGGCAACTGAGGTGTACAACTGCCAATAGAACTTCTCGATCTCGTCAAATTTTGGTGTTAGTTAAGCAATTTTGGTGTACCAAATTACCACCAAAACCACCAAAATTGAAATTTTATATAAAAAAATACGTAAAATAAAAACTGTTTCGGATATTCTACCTAACTTTATATCACTTTAAAAGCACACCATGCGTTCATAAAACACTGCATTGCCACAACAAATTAATTACTAAAAAGTAATTTAAACAGGAACACCAAAATTGCAGATTTTTTGTCCGGAGGTAAAAAAATGGAATACTTTCATTTTTGGCGGAAAAACGCAACGAGATAGCGCACCTGTTTCTTCACTGCGCGTGAGTGCCTGGCTGACTGGAGTGAGAGTCGGGAACAATATTTTTTTTTGTTCGTTTATGCGGGTTTGGTTGTCTCTTTCATAAATGCCACCAAAATTGTTAATTTCGCGCGGACAGACCATCTGGTCATGCTCTAGGGTTAGGTAACGCACCAAATATGAAAATATCACTAACAGCAGATGGGAAAATAAATCCGAATGTAAATAAAATAAATGAATTTGAAAAAAATCCTGTAATTTTCTTAAGACTGAGGGAAATATCCAGCAAAACGGATTGCGGACAAGCCACCAAACTTAGAATTGCGAGGTAATTTAATTTTTTTCAAGTAACTGAAATATTTTATACAATTTATACTTATGGCCTGGTATGGATACAAAAGTTTACTTTCAAGAAAAAAATTTACAAAAGTATATCTTTTTAGTACATGACGATTCTCAGCCCGGACGCAAAAAAATTACGCTTGGGATATTCACCCATCTACATATTTATGTTTAGTTCCCCCACACCTCATATCCGAAAGTAAACTTAGAGTAAGCTTAGAGTCCTCGACAAATGACTAACCTAATTTTAATACTCCCTTTGTACTTTACTTACGCTTTTAACAGTTCAAAACTGTATTTTGTACAAGCTGATAGTATTGGTTATGCTGTCTGGTGTTGTACTTAAGGGACATAGGCAGTTTTGTTGAGGTTTAACCGATGAGAGAATGTTATTTTGACGTTTCAATTTTATCACAAAATATATGCAAAAAAATTCAAACTTCTAGACTTCAATATTTTAAGCAGACTTCATTACTATGAATTTTCTGCCAACATTGAAAACTTCATAATAGTGTAGCTTAATTATAAAAAGGTCAAGAAGACAAATGAAATACAGGAATCAATTTATTTTACTGGCTTTTATTCATAAATCGACTGTTGCAGTATATGAATTCGAGTTTCAAGTTTAAGAAATATACATAATATAATAATATCTAAATATATTTTATGTACAGATAAATAGAAAAGTAGTCGAGTATAATAATCGGCTATCGATAGATTCGAGCGGCGAGAGTGCAGGCGACCGGCGGGAAGCGGTGCGGACGAGGCGCACCTCGCCATAAAACGTCTAGAAAAATAGATAAATCGCTCAAAAACGTCAGAATCAGTCGAAAAGATAGAAGAGTGGAGATCGGGCAAATTCGAAGGAGGCCACGACGCGCGTTGAACACAATCAGGCCCGTCGGCCCGTCTCACGCGTACTCTGTGTCAGTGGACAGCGAGCGCTCGGCGGGCGACCGCCGGCCCGCCGCCTCCGCCACCGCCGGCTCGCCGGCCTGCGCCTGCGCGTACGCCAGGCTCTTCTGGTAGCTGAACAGCTGCCGCTCCAGCGAGTAGTTCTCAGCCTGCAGCGCGGCAATCTCACGTCTGCAACAATCACATAAAACATGAATACTCATCTCTATAGCCTTATTATTACAAACATTTGATGACCTCACCACTCACCTCATTTGATGTCCATGCAGACGACACAGATCGTCGTATACATGATAAGTAGCCTGAAAGAGCAAGTAAGTGTCGCCCCATTCGAGGCGCACCCGAAGCTCACTGCCTGAGTGCAGAAAAGGGCACCCGGCACGAGAAACGTCTTCTACGCGCAACGAAGTCTCCATCATAAGGCCTTCGTCGGCGCTGTCTTGTGCATAATAATGTTCAAAAGGCGCGCCCGGCAACTCTTCGGCGTCAGATTCGCCAGGAGCTGGTGCCGCCCGCACTAGCCACGCTGACCAGCTCACGTAGCGCAAGTGGTTCCGTGGAACGTGGTGCACATCACGATACAGCATGTGTAAACGCACCGACTCTGAGTGCATGTCGACTCGCACCGACCAAGCCTGTTTGTCTCGGTCATAGCATGTGGTCGCTCGACCAGCGGTAGGTACGGCCAATTCGGCTATCGCTCGCGCCCATATTAGTTCCACAGTGAGGCGGACGCCTTTGGTGAAGAGGCGATTCGGCGGCCGCGGGTTCCACGGTGGCGTTCGTCCGTCAGCATCGCACACACATTCAAGAGGACCAGAGTGAAGTCTCCTCTCTCCCTCGCCGAGAGCGAGAGCGTATCTTACTCTGCATCGCTGTCCTTCTCCTGATAGTCGCATCAACCTTAAAGCGAGTGGTTCCTTGTTTCCTCCGGATGCGGATACAGACCAGTCGAAACCAGCGAATGCTATAGGAGGAGTATCGAGGCGCGGTGCTCGCAGCTCACAGGAGTATAGTGTGCGCACGCGTGACATGCTGAGCTCAAGCTGGAACTCGCCACGTGCATCAGCAAACTTGGCGTTGAGCTCTGTGAGTGACACACAGCGGCCTCGGCCCTGCGCAGCGCATCCAGCGCTGAACCGGACTTGCTTGCCGGAGAAGCCTTCATTGGCGGTAAAGTGGTCACGGCTCAGTAAAGTGAAGGTGAAGTCGACGTATACACGCATGCCTTCGCACGCGCCCCGCCATACTAAGTAGACACCTGGAAATAAAGGAAAACTTTAGAAATATATACACCAAGTCACACACAACGAACCCCCAGCAAATACCCATGACCTCTTTTCGTACTGCTGCCTTATTAAAATCTTTGTGTCATCTAAAAGGCAAGCAATCACTTCAAAAGCTGACATAGTTAAGGCTGCTGTCACCTACCTTCTAACAAAGTCAAGTGCAGTTTTCTTCCCAAAAATGACTTAACTGACAACTTTTTTTGACTGATTTGTGTAGAAATAAGCTATCTACATAAGATGTAAGCTCTGAATTTTTGATTCAATCTTTAAAATGCCTGTAATTTGCAATTATAGAAGCCAAATTGACGGTTTTATTGGTGCACTTTTCTAGATCAGTTGTTGACATCAGCTATCGAAATAACATAAACTTGAAGGGAATTACGTTCGTCTACAAGGTGTTGACTCTGTTTTTTTTATTTATTGCTCTGGTTATTCCAAATGAAGACAAAATTGAAACCATGTTTTGGCATAAAATACGCACCTAAAGACAGGCGATTATCTCTGAGATACATTGCACTTATTCTGTGTTATTTGATAAAACAATGTTATAGAGGTTCCTATCTTTGTCTTAGCATCTAAATTCTTGATTTTATCGTGTACAATATATTCAAAATATTTTACTAAAGTAACCTATAAATTTGAGATTTGGAGCTGTCACGGACGTTCATCTTCGATCGAAATTTGACAGACAGCAACAGACAGCGCCGAGCGCTCGGAGGGGAAGGGTGTGTCGCTCGTTGTCTTCGCTGCTAGTCTTTTATTTCGTGTATGATACTCATTCCAAATTTGAAAATATCACGCTTTGCACAAATTTTATACGGCGACCAATTCGCTTAGGGGCTTTATGCAACAGGCATAAAGCCACAAAGTGCATTTGGATCGTCGATGGTCTCTAATTATAACAAAAAGTATTCGTTCTTTTATAAAGATTTGTAGTTGTATTTAAATGATTAATAAATATTATGTAAACTTGCATATAAAGTAATCCTTATTAATACTATAAACAAGAAAGATTTGTATGTATGGCGACTATTTCAAGAGGTTCATGAGTTATAACGAAGATCTTTTACCATATACAATGTGTATTTTCGAAACTTGATCAAACAAAATGTGCAGATACTAGGACCAAAATTATCGACAAAAATAATAATAATAATAAATTCTCCACAAAATAAAATTGTGGTACATGATGAGCAAACTGTTTCTATCACCAAACAGTTAAATGTCAATTTTAGACAAATACTAAATGCCGTTACTTGTTGCCGTTACTCCGGGGTTGCTAACACTACTTTATAGTTTAACAACGGTAGACCGATTTTCATGATATTTACTTTGTTGAATTGGTATTTACCTCTTACCCCTTAAGTTATTATGAAACGGAGCTGGGGTGCGCTGAGGCTGGATACGAAACACAGTTTACTGGGACCACTAGTACATCCATAAAAACTGGCACCGGGTAAAATGGACTCACGTTCCGTACGGGATAACTGAGTAATGAATGTACTAGTACATTTTATGATATTGTGTGTCTGCTGGCGAATAGTTATTATTTAACCGATTTCAAAAGGAGGAGGTTATCAATTAGATTGTATGTTATTTTTTGTATGTATATCAGCCTCATATCTCAGTCATTTGTTGACAGATTAGATTTTTTTTTTCATTTTCTTGTAGGGTTTAAGTTTTAATTGGTCCCATTGTGGCCAAATCCGGAACTGATGATGGGGTCTTGGTGTAATCGAGGGAAACCCTTAAATCTAAAAGACGTGTATAGTGTTTTGTACTAGTATTTCAATGTTGACGTGTCTTTACGTCTGATAGTCACTATTTGGTAGAACTGAGCTTGTAGTGGAACTCCTTAATGATTAGGAGTTCAGTAATTATGACGCCGGAACTTATGTAAGGTACTTTGTAGCTTATTAAAGAGAAGAGTCAAAAGGTGAAACCCCCTTCCCTCGATTTTAATCACTAACAATTTGCAAATAAAATAACTTAAACCGACTTCAAAAACAAAATACACTAAAAAGTCTTAAATAATCTCTTAAAAGGACTCCATTCCAAGGACAAGGTTTGCCTAAAATGGAGTCCTTTCAAGAGTTTATTTAAGAATTTTTGGTGACTTTTGTTTTTGAAGTCGGTTTTGTTGAAATAGTATGGCGGTGAAGTGATCATTAACCCAACAAAATTAAAGACAAATAAGGGCTTTTGTTTTTAGTATTTGACTTTGAGTAGTAAACATTCGTGCTTTGGATTTTGAATAAGAATAAGCGGACGACAAAAAGTAAAAGGACAGCTGTCTTTCTTTATATGGACCGTATAGAGGCGTTATTTAGTTCCACAATCTTTGATACGTACTTGTACGTACGTACCATTGGCCATTAGCGTCAATTCCATACTGTGTAGGACTTGTTCATGGCATTAATTCCATACGCTAGTAACAGTATTTCAATGGTTTAAACCTAAATAAATTGGGCAATATTTTGCTTAGTTAACATGACTTTTCTTTCTGGGTACTGATTGCACCAGTGACTTTCACAACCACATCCTAACTATAAACTTGTATAGTTAAACGCTTGTTTTAGTAGAAGCGTTTTATGGGATGTGTATGTAGTTAATATGAACCTGTATTCAAATTGAACGCAAATGCCATGAAGTTCTATGGTTCATTTAAGTCCACATTCATATAATATGTTGATTTGTAAAAATAAATAAAAATGATGTTATTTATCATCTGTTATACATTAAATACTTGAAATCTTGATCGAAAGCTTCTTAACTACATTTTCTGAATGACAGCTATAATAACTTGTCACATATTTCATATATCATATCAAAATACAAATCATATCAAAGAACAGCGTCACACTAAAAGATATTTATGTCTTAATAAATCCTCATAGCACCCAGTTGGTATGACACGTGGTAGATCAAGCGCAGAACCAACGGCAGCATCCACCAATAAACCTTAGTCCCCGTTTCTCATGGAGTTCACATTCGTAAAAAAATACCTATTCTCAGAGTCACGATTTGGGTGAAGACATAAAGAGGCAGATAACTGGTACCGACCTGAACCGACTGACTAGTGATGTGCCAAGTCATCTTTTTTTGATCTCGAAATATTTTAGAAATTTGTTACAAAAATCCAAATATGGACCGATTGACATTAGAATGTTTTTTAAAACAAGATTCAAATCAGGACTTGAGTCGGAAGAATCTCTATAAAGCATTTAAATTCCATGAAATAGCCAACACGGCACATCACTGGTTAGTCGGTGCAGGTCGGTACGTGTTACCCGCCTCGATATGTCTTCACCCTTTGGATGCATTTCGTTTCTTCCCATGCTATAAGTTTTTACGTTATTATAACTGTACGTTTGTGTTTAAATCTGTGAATTTAGTTATTGAATTACCAAAGGAAAATGTTCGCGAAAGGAATTGACGCGAGCCCTGATTCCGAACTGTATTCGCGTAGGTATTTTAAATACAAAATAAACTGGTATAACATTAATTTATCATATCGACTTTTACATGACCATCATTTTCTATGTTCATCATACGCATAGCCATATACTACCTAGAGATAAAGTATCAAAATTGTTTGATTACAGTAAACATTTTTTGTGTCCCGGACATATAAAATCGCACACACACATTGATAAATTCGGTAAAATCTGAGAATCTCCGAACAAATTAAGGCAGCTAAATATACCTTCGTGAAATACTTGTTTTGGTGAGGCACAAACTTCGAATTTGTGTGCGGTGCGAGCGACTCATAAACATTTCATTCGAGGGAAATATGTTAACATTAAGGTTTGATCTCTGTTTTCTATCTTTATGCAGCTAAGCTTGATTTGAATCCTTACCGAGAGACGTGTCTGTGCGGCTGAACGCGACGGCCCATCGCTGGTGCGCGCAGCAGAAGTCCTTGGAGGTGACGTCGCGGTCGGGCTCGCGTGTGGCGGAGCGCGTGACCACGAACGTGAACACGTGGGTGTCGGCGCGGTCCTTGAGCCGCGTGGCGCGGTACAGCAGAGCCATGCGCTCGCTCGCCGCACGCCGGCCCCGCCTGCGCCTGCGCCTGCGCACAAACTACTTCACGTTAATATTGTTTTTAGGTAGGTACCTAAAATTATCTCTTGAATTTTTTGTATTATATATATATTTTTTAATACTAAGTTAATTCAAATTTTGTATAGACAAGATATGCTATTACTACATGTGCCGATTTTGATTTAAAGTATACAATTTATGTTTTTTAACAAATAAAACGTACGAATGAGTCCAACCATTTGGTTGGACTCATTCATACAATATAAACAATGTGGAATAGGAATTTTCCTATTCCAATTTGTTGCAATTTGGTTGGACATAAACATAGGGTGCGTGAGCATGTCATCAAACGTGTTAAGAGGAAGAGTTGAAAAAGTTTAGAGGTGCATTTATTGTTTAATCTGTGGTTGGTTGGCGAGCTAAAGCTTAAAGGAAGCAGTTTAAAGTTTGAGCGGCTTACCAATACCTAGTAGAAGCTCGAGTTCAATATCGTTTAAATAGTTTGCAACAACTTTAAAATGCACTTAGAGTGCAGCGCGAAGTTTTCAAATAATAAAGAATGTGGAATCCTATCAGTGCGCGCCCGCAACCGTCTAAGATAGAGCAGGGTTATAATGTAACCCTCTCTAATACAGAGTGTGGCCTGTAATAGGAGCAAAAATTTGAATCAATGATTCTACAGTCTATACGTAGTTACCTTGACCTGGAGTGCTCTAAAATGCTTTAACTTAGAGATATGTAATCCAAAGTGATAATACCTTATCAATGTATATCAAAATCGCTAACTCGTTGTAGTAAATGACAATGTCAAGTTCTATGACTGGACCCATTGTTCGATTTATTTTGTTAGAAAAGAGCAAAAAGTTATTTTTTCATTATAATAAATTAAAACCATTTACAATTGATTAATGGTTACTTACGGGGCTTTATTTAAAAATTTTGCTCCTATTACAGGCCACATTCTGTCTGTTCATACAGTTTTAACACCGATGGACTTGCGCTTACTATTAGACGAGAAATTATAATAGTGGCAGCGCTGAGTGACAAATTTAATGTAGGGGTGCGCAGACACTCTTCGTTGTGTCCTTGCGCAGCAACTGCGTAGGTACTTACTCCGTGGTCCAGAATCATGCATGATATGATATGTTGATACCACATACGGATACCGTTCTCATTGCGATCGCGTGCGAGTTATTATAGTTACGTAATAACTCGGATTCCGGACGAACGCAGAAACTTGGGGCCGCGGTCCGGGGCGGAAGTTTGTGGGTAATGGCGCCTACGCTGGTGAGAACTTGCGGCCACATTGCTTTTAATGTGAATAAATAATCAATACATATATTACTTTTTGAACGTAGTATCTACAGAAGGATTTAACCCCAAAGTATCTCAAATTTCCCACCTCATTATATTTTGAAAAAATATAACTAAAATCTATCTACTATTACTTCATACTTTATCATCATAACGCTAAACTAATGTACGAACTGTTCTTACAAAAGTACACACTCTTATTTAGTACTTAGTTGAGTAAAATTTAACCAATATACATTATATTTTTGTTATGATTAATGTCTAGCCTAGAATGTTTTTAGGGTTCCGTAGCCGAATGGCAAAAAACGGAACCCTTATAGTTTTGTCAAGTCTGTCTGTCTGTCTGTCCGTCCGTATGTCACAGCCACTTTATTCTGAAACTATAAGCATCACAAAGCTGAAACTTGGTAGGTAGGTGTATCTTGTTCACCGCTTTCCGATTCAGATACAAAAAGTCAGAAAAAATAATATTTAAGGGGGGGCTCCCATACATGAAACTAAAACCTAAAAATTATTTTACTCACACCTATGCGTGTGGGGTGTCTATGGATAGGTCTTTAAAAATGATGTTGAGGTTTCTAAAACCATTTTTTCTAAAAGTGTAAGGTTTGAGATATAGACGCTTCCAAAGTGGTAAAATGGGCGTCCCCCCCACATCTAACTTTTGAAATGAAATGAAATGAAATGAAATAAAATGAAATGAAATGAAATGAAATAAAATGAAATGAAATGAAATGATTTTTATCAACCGCAAATATAACTTTGTCTTTCATACAAACACTATGAAAAACAAAGTTAATTTTGCTGTCACAATATATTGTGAGGTTTTCGTTAAGTGAAAGTAAGTGGACCCTGAATTCAGTTAAGGGTGGCACGGAACCCTCAGTGCGCGGGTCCGACACGCACTTAACCGGTTTTTTTAGATAATATGTTACATCATGGGTAAAATCACAATATCTCATCCACGAATTAGTCCGAGATGACCACCCCCTGAGATACCTCCCTAGTTCCATTCTAAGTCACTAAGGTCCCTTACTTACACAATACTATTTTATTAAACTATCTCCTCAGATTATGATCTTGATCGAAAAGATCTTCGTAACCTACACAAGGATTCCAATCGCGTTTGGCATAAAAAGATACGATGTCTTATAAAAAATGTAATAACGAACAATTGCTTTATGCTCCGACAGTAATCTAAAAATCAACTTGGAAAGTAATAGGGTCCACTGTACTCTGAAGTATTTACCTAATGTAACATTTAAGGTATTAGGTACCTGATATTGTCCTTCTGTAATAATACTGTTCATTCGTTACACAACGTGGATTTGACTTGACATCGCAAAACGATGTAAAAGGCCAGTTTATTAAACGTGCGTTATTGCGTTATTATTATTATTAAAGTTGAATTTATTTTAATATCGACGGATCACCATTCATTTAATTTCGGTTATTTTAATAAACGCGTATTCGTCTCTATTATTTGTGACACTTTACTGTAGGCCATTGGCGCTGTCTGTAACCCAGTTGGATTAAATGATTAAAAAGATCAGAAAGACGCATTGAAGTTCATAACTTCGGGGTAGATGTTTGATCTTAGCAAATGTACCTTGAAGGGCAATCAACTAATTCATGGACACCTAGTGTCTTAAATCAATTAGCAGAAAGTGAGAGACACGAGTTACAAAAGCTAACAAACTTCGAGTCCAACCGCTGCAGAACAAAAGTAATTATATCACAAACGTGTTAAGTGGCTATCGGTCAAATTTCATTACTCTAACCGAATTCCTCAGGGATAAATAGCTTTGTGGGAAATAATTAGTTCGTTAACGATGATTTACCTATCTGATTTTGCTGAACAAAATGAAAGTAAAGCTTTTAATATTAACTAACGGTATGTTTCACAATTTCTGAATAAGTTCCATATTTATTTATATTTATACTAGCTTTTGCCCGCGACTTTGTCCGCGTGGAATAGTGACTTCCGGCAGATTTTTGGTTCTTCCCACATAGTTCCCGTTCTTGCGGGATTTAACAAATTATTTCGACCAAATTAGGTACCATAAAAACGGTTTTTGTGAGTTAATCTTAAAAGATAGACATATACTATCGCGGATTGTTTTTTAGATCATTAAAAGAGCTATTATTCTTTAATACATATTTTTTGTGTATCTTGAACCGTTTTCACGGCGCACGCAACGGAAGGCTTCAAATATGAAATAATTTCTCCCGTTTTTTACACATTTACCACTATATCTTTGCTCCTATTGGTAGCCTATAGCCTTCCTCGATAACTGGACACAAAAAGAAGATCCAACACAAAAAGAATTATTCAATTCGAACCAGTAGTTTCGGAGATTAGCGCGTTCAAACAAACAAACAAACAAACTCTTCAGCTTTATAATATTAGTATAGAAGTATAGATTTTTCGATGGTGAAAAGGTAGCCCTAAGTATTCTTAAACATCATTGAGTTCAGAAGGCCTAAGTTCAATTAGTACAAAAAATATGCATTCACTGAATAAATAACTAGGTAATGTCACAGCACTTTTTTCAACATTATAAGAAAAAGGTAGACAAATGCCTTTAAGCCTTTAGGCGTCTTTGTAAGCTCGCGTTTGTGGATTTGTAAAAAGTCCTGAAATTTTATTCTAGGTGTTTGTATTCTGTGTCAAACGTGGTGACCTAGTAGCTTCGAAGACAACAGCGGATTCATCCGTAAATTTTTAACAAACAGAGAGTCGCTGTGACTCGGGAAATCTGAATATTTTAATGTTTTTTTTGCTGAATGTAAATGGATGGAGCTTCGCGACTTGAGCGTAAACTCTTTGATGATAAATGGTGTGAATTTCAGGCTGCAGTCGATTGCTTTCATTACTTGTTTTAACTGTCTACTTTCATCTGAAAATGTTGTGATGTTGATGATACATGTTTTATTTTGAATTCCAAAAACGAATTTTAAAGGGACGCCATTTTTAACTAAATAATGTAATGATAATCCTACTACTATTATAAAGGCGAAAGTTTGTATGGATGTATGGATGTTTGTTACTCTTTCACGTAAAAACTACTGAATGGATTTGAATGAAACTTTACCACAATATAGCTTATACATCAGAATAACATATAGGCTACAATTTTTGAGGTTTCTAATGTGAGGTCGTAAAAAAACACATTTTTTGCGCTACTAGACGGGACGAACCTGAAGTCCACGCGAACGAAGTCGCGGGCAAAAGCTAGTAGTTACAATAAGAAAAAGTGAAGCTCGTTCTAATCTTATCTTACCTCTCAAAGGCTATCGCCCACTTCATTAGTTCTTTGCACATACATTTTAGCATATTTTACTGCACAATTTATTACAATTATGCAGTAAAAATTGACAATGAGCAGATTGCTCAAGCTCCAGCAGGCCCTTAATTAGAGTAGTGCAGTGTGAAATTACTTTTGCTAATGGTTGGACTGGTTAGCTTTAATGTCTTGGTTTACGAGCTCCTCAAATGCTTGGTGTAATCACATGAGTATGTGTCAGTGATGTTACATAAGATTTTATCTGTAACGAACACGCGTCACGAAAATCTGTCGAGAAAAGCCTCGGGGCAGATTTGTGACATGCCAATCACTGGTAATATTCAGAAAATCACTTCCTTCTTAGTTGACTGGCTTTCACCACGAGCAGGGTGTGAGAATGAATGGCTTCGCAGATAAAATATCGATACGTGTTATTTTTTATAAAACATCACTAAAGAGTTTTGCGACTAGGATGCTTGTATTCAATGGTTCTTAAAAGCATGCTCATTATGGTGGTCCGTAGCGTTTATTAGGTATTTGTTGATAATTTTATCAATAAATACTTTTTTCATAAATTTGAAACTACATATCTGAAACAAACGACGCTCGAAAGCCCTCCTAATCTTTATTACAGCTTGTCGTGTCCTAATTTTCTTTTTCTTAGCTGCCAGTACCTAAGCATAGCAGATTCATGGCTGAAGCAATAGCAGCAGCGAATGCATTCCTATATCACATAATATAATGCGCGGTTTAGTGTTTAGGCTAAGCTAGATAGACAAACAGGGTATGAAATTCAAAAAAAACAAATAGAAAAACTGGCGGATGATGTCTCGGGGAGTTGCTAGTGTATGGTTATCCTATTTATTTTTTCTGGATATTCTTGGCAGCAATGGGATGCGCTATTGTCTCATGCAGGGCGCCACCGCAGGGCGTCGGTAGTTTGCGATGCTGTAGGTAGACTAAATAGAAGGTTAGATGTGATTTAAAAAAAAAAATTCAAACACTGGCCAGCTAGAACGCGGAGACCCGCTACTGTAAGATAATATCTTTTTTTCTGGATTTTCTCGGCTGCCAGTACCTAAACGGAGCAGATTGATGGCTGGAGCGATAGCAGCAGCGGATGCGCTCCTATCTCATGCAGGGCGCGGGCCCGTCTCCGGCTTCTGGTAATGCGAAATCGATACCCGCTTCCAGATTTAAACTTTTTTTGCTGATTTTTACACTGACAAAAGTCAACGAACTGCATCTGGAACCTAGCTCTAGAGTCAATTAGCTAATATTATACATACAATTTTTATTTAACCTTAATAGAAGACCCTTTGTTCGTTAGCCTAAAAACATGGTTGGTTAGATACCCAAAATATCAAAACTAAAAATAAAACAATTCTTGGAAGCTTCATTTATAAATTATTTGGGAGGTAAGTTGTAAGCTTGTTTCCAACGAAACCATCCCAAGTAAATATCATATTTCACACGTTTGGAAACAATTAACAAACATTATCAATTATTCCTTTTATGAACACAACGTATTAATATTACGATATTGACATCATATGAAATACTAAATAAGAAATGTCTCATCATATCAAATCAAGCATGTTCATAAATCAAATAACAATGTATAGGTAAATTAAGATTACTAAAATTAATTAACATGATTCATGGTTGTGGGTAATGATTATACTTTACAATATTTGTAGGTATAATAAGTATCATAGCTTCAAGGGGTGGCAGAAAATTCACTTCTTTCACTAATCAGATATATTATATTAATAGATATTTAGATCTTAGTGTCATTTTCAAGGAGCGTCAAGTTTGATTTAAAATCCAATTAATAAATTCTTCTTAGATTATGGATTTCTAAATTGAACTTCCTCAATAAATCAATCAAACTCGATTACATCTGAAAAACAACATTAAAACAAACTTTCTGTAAGCAATTTGTTTTTATAACAATACTGACAATACCAACGTTTGCAGTAAAAAGTTATAAGCTTATCTTAATAAAGGTAGTCATAGTCACTATTTATGAAGCAACATTCTGAACCAAAACCTAACGTACTTAGTTATTTTTATGTGAACGTATTGATACATATGCGAATGAATACAGACAGATTCTTAGGATACCAAAACTATTTACATTTATATCCACAAGCAAATTCCTTATCGATTAGGTAGCTTGGACCTGTAATCAGTCACAGCCTCGCTAGGTACTGATTCCGATCAAAGCTGTGTACACTTTAAATAGTCCAATAAAATATGCGTAGAATCGATGTGGTGCTGGGCCTCAATTCCGCTAATTGAGTCGTCACTGAGTTGTGCATCAGTTGTACTACGAGAGTACTTACAATGGATACACCTCGCTATTCTGACAGCGGCGTGTCATCTTTCAATGCTGCTGACTTTAAGCACACGATGTGTTACAATAGCATACTACTACTGAATGTCATTACAGTCCAACAGTAGATGCTGAAAATACGTGAATCGGGGCCCTGTAGTCTGTGACATACAGTCGGTACCGACAGTCACGGAATGAATAATATAGTACAGTTAGCGTCACAAAATCAAAAAGCTTCATACTTATAAAAGACATTTTTTTGAAACCATTCATAGAATAGGTGTTTTTTAGCAATTTATACTAATATTTTAAAGCTGAAGAGTTTTTGTTTGTTTGTGGGAACGCTTTCGTTAATCTCAGAAACTACTGTGCCGATTTGAAAAAACGTTTTTCATTTTATTTCATTTAATTTATTTCCAACATACATCTACCCTTACAGAAAAAATCCAAATTGATAGATGCAGAATCACATAAAAATTGTATACATGTTTGTGATACTTTGCTCATTTATTGCTGGTGAACATCAGCATTATAACGCGTTTAAATATTAAAAAACCGGCCAAGTGCGAGTCGGACTCGCGCACCGAGGGTTCCGTACAAACCTGCAAGAAAAAATATATATTTTGTAATGTAACAAAAAATTTAAGGTTTTCGGAATTTTTCCTTTATGTGTGCTATAAAACGTTGCTTCATGCCAAATTTCAAGTTTCTAGGTCGACTGGAAGTACCCTTTAGGTTTTGATTCCCTTGCGAGTACTTGCGAGTTTCAAAATATGCAGCTTAAATTGCTGTTTCTTTTGATTGCGTTGACATAGAAGTTTGATTTTGTTACAGCTTAAAGGTATTATAGACCTGAGTATTTGGTATGAATTCTACGCGTTTATGAGGGAATGGGTAGTAAGTTTAAAATTATTAAAAAAATATATATTATATGATGTAACTAAAAATTTATGGTTTTCGTAATTTTTCCTTTATCTATGCTATAAGACGTTGCTTCGTACCAAATTTCAAGATTCTGAGTTCACGGAAAGCACCCTGTAGGTTTTGATTCCCTTGCAAGTGTCGAAAATTTTCGGCATAAACGGCTGTATCTTTTGATTGCGTTGGCTTAGAAGTTTGATTTTTTCACAGCTTCAAGGAACAGTAGACCTGAGTAATTGATATAAATTTCAGCTTCATACCTCCACGCGTTCCTGAGAAAAAGGGTCTTGACAGACGGACGGACAGACGGACAACAAAGTGATCCTATAAGGGTTCCGTTTTTTCCTTTTGAGGTACGGAACCCTAAAAAGGGCCCGCCGAAAGCAATACCTGCAAAATACGGGATGTGACCGTGAGGAAGGGCCCGTACTTAAAATGAAAATACGTGTTTTACGGGGAAATCCGAACTTTACGCGGGGGACCGCTAGTAAATAAATAAAAGTATTTGCAAAAAAAGGACATAAATACTTGTGAACATAAGATCGCACGAACATATAAGGAAACACGTAAACGAATCGTCACCGCGGGTTAACTTAGTACAGCGACACCTAGCGACTGTTTTCGGAACTTAACTCTTAAGCTTAAAGATTGAACACCACCTTATAATAATTGTGCCCTATCATTGGTCTGTAAGGTATTTTAAACGTGTGAACATTTAGACACTGACTGTACATTTAGACCTAAGTACGAGTAATATTGAATTTGTAGGGCTGTAGTACGAACAATTAATCTTAATTCCAGGGTCGGCCATTATTGATTTCTGAGTAGGCATTTGGATAAAGAGTCTGGAAATGCGAACTTTTGAATTCTTTCGAACTTTAAATGGAATGAAATATGAAACCAAGAATTTCGCGCGGTCGGACCGACGGCACGGTAGCTCAATTGGAAGAGCAGTTGGCCCGGATTGCCAGAAAGATGCTGGTTCGAATCCCGCCCGTGCGCAATTTTTGGTTTCATATTTCATCTTTTAAGAATAAAATATGACACTGTAAGTGTTAAAAATATTGTAAAACCATTTAAATGGAATGTTTCTGAAATTGGAATTTATTTGCGCGATTCTGTCATTTATTGAAACTAACTAATTCAAAACTAAGATTACTTGAATGCGGTTCAAACAATAATTTTGTTTTGTCGCTATCGCGAGGATTACTAATGTTAGAGTTCAAAGGAGTCATTTTGGACCAAAAGTCGAAAGTGCCGGCCATGTTGTCGTTATAACAAAAATTGATCGCCAAAGCGTTATCTTTAATCTATCATTCATTTATTTTTACTGGACCTCTTTTTCGATTTTGGTCCACGAATATATGGAACGCGAATCTTGTCCTTTAGTACCTTCTGAACGATTCAGGTACTTCATTGGTTTATTACTTAAAGGTACTTTGCTAGTACAACGTCAATAAACTGAAAGGGTCGGTTTATCCTTGACAGACGAAGAAATATCCCTTATCCCTAAATGGACGTAAAGAGATCTTTCTACAATAGCACTCAGTCGATAAACCTTTCCAGTAACAGAAAAATTGTAGACAATATGTTTCAAACAGTTACTCCATACACTTCTAGTAGGAGGTAATCCTTTGGGAGCTGTATTTTATTTTCCACTATATTAAATTTCCTGAAGGTCTTTCGATAAAACATCTACTATCGCGAACTGTATTTTTCTACTTTCTATTTATCAGGGCGCTCTTTAGACATACCAAAATGTAACAGAAAATACGAACTAAGTATAAAAAGTGGCTCTAAAGTACTTTTTGAATATAAGTATTACTAAATTAATTAGGATAGAAAGGAGCTTTAAACCAAATAAGTGAAAAAGGGGCATTAGGCTCATTTTTCATTGATGTAGTTATTTCATTAATTAAAGGTTGGACCTTACTCTCTTAATATTAAGCCCATAAAGAAGACATGTAAATGTAAATTAAGAGGTGAAATGTCAACCAGTTAGAATAATCAACAGACATGACGTGTCTTGCAAGAGTACCAAGCTAGGCTATGTATTACGAAAAATATCTCCTTGAAATATTTTCTCGGCTGCAAATGTAAGATAAATGTGGTAATGCGATGTCACTTCAGCTAGCACACACCTACATAAAGGGTCTTTGCTGGGTACTACACGCAATTTTCTCAAAGGAATGTTTGTAATAAATTGTTCTGAGTCCGTGCGAATATTTCTAGTCTAGTGTTCTGGAAAGTTATTAAATGATGGATGAGCCTCCGAGATTCGGAATCTGACTGAATAACGAATATAACCAACTATCAATCAATTTCTCTAATGCAATGGATGCACGATTTGCACAATACATTAATGATTGACTAATGGGAATTGAATGCTATGCGCTTTTAAGGCGCTGGCTCCACGAGCGAGAGAATCGCGGCGATATTATCGTCGTGCCACGTATTTCTATACACTCTCTATAGAACCGTCTCCACACGGCGATATTATCGCCGCGATGCGACGAGTGGCAATGAGCGCGCGAAACGTCATTACTCGTACATCGTCGCTAGCCCGCCGCGACCCGCCGCGCACTCGCGACGAACGCGCAGCGGGCGCGCTGACAAACGCAGCGTCATTTCATTTCAGCGTTGCCTCTCGTTAATTTTTTCTTTCGCAACGCGTCGTCAAGGAAACGCGGCGATACCGTTACGACTCGCGACGATACGCGGCGGAATTATCGCTTGTTCGTGGAGATTATCCGACGATATAAGCACTGATCATGTAGGGCGGACTCGTCGCGATTCTCTCGCTCGTGGAGCCAGCGCCTAAGAGTACACATAGAAATGTGTCTAGATCAGTTTAGTACTTCAAAGATAGCTTTTATACCTAATATTTGCTTTGTAGGTTGCGGTACATAGGAGTTTGTATTCGTAATGTGTGTTATATTTTTACTAAAGCCGCTATTTGGAATGACGTTCTAGACTTCCCATTTTGATGTTATTCCTGTCCACTTGTCGCGCACTTATGTGTTGTCACTCTTTCTCTTAGTTATTTTTTTTTTAATTTTACTAACACTAATATGGATCCTTGATGTCCGTATTTTTTAATAACAATACTTCTTGACAAAATTAATGTTGCCTATGTGCTTTTAAACCCGTTTGTGCTCAGCCACTGCGGTAGTAAGCGCTTAAACGTATTAAACTAATTGTGGACCTCACGCAGCCATACACTGTACAGCAGCAAGTACTATCATAGATTTTGCTACTGCATGTACGAAGCAGTGGTCCCAGTATGTGTGACCATAGTCAGTGAATCATGATCTAGGTCTAATGGATGGATGAATGGAACCCTTCTAAAAGTACTTACATTACCTACAAGCTGGTAAACAAAGCAAGAAGCAAATGACTATAACCGAGTATTATAGGTTAAGTTTTAAGTATTACGGGTTAGGTCGAGACTTAACTAGTACAACACTAAACACCAGAGAAATTGGTTGGACTTGTTATATGTCTCGACATATAGAAGAGTTGTAGGGGAACTGGGTTTGGTAACGTGGTTCCTGCTTTCACTTGCAACTGGACCTGCCGCGAGCCAAGTAGTTCATAGTCGAAGTGCGAAGTGGAAACTTTTTACTTTTTCTTTTTGTGACGTCTGTCATTTATTTCGCCTTTTAACCGCTGTCACGGCACCCAAAATATTCTTGAATCTCCGCTTCGAATTTTCCGTTTTGTGCATCAATTTTGTTCACACTGCACGTCCATATTCGAAATGTACCTAGAGTCCTGCTCTGCAAGGTAAGTGGCATTACCCTATTTGGTTGGGCCGTGATTCCGAACCGCTTTTTCCTGTATGGAAGACTATGCACGTCCATCCAGAAATGTCCACATGGCAACTAGGTACACTTATTTACTTCTTGTTTTGTTTGCGTCCTGCTTAAACATGAAAACACTGCTATATTTTCATAACTAGACGAATATAGTTGTAAATAAATCCACACCGCCATCCTTTGATTAAAGTAACCGCCATCTAATGATTTTGACGTGCTGGATAAGTAGGAACCTCATATTGCCGGAGTAGCCAATACTATTTCAACCTTAAACTTCACATTCTTTTATTTAACTTTTACGGCAAAAAAGACAAGGAAAGCTCACCGCACCCATCTCTACTATAACTACAGCTTATTCCACTTTATGGATATTGGACAAACGCTTCCACCGCCTACGGTTTAATTAAACGGGAAATTACATACAGTATAAAATTAATACCTCTATTTTTGCCTTTAAAAGATTTTATTTTAAATGCGTTTTTCTTTTGACGGAAAATTACTGGTGGAGTTAATTTAGAACGAGTGTTCGTTCACATGGAATGATTGCGCCTACACTTGTTGATTGACAACGTATCAACTGCTTTTATGCTTTTGTAATCATAGCAATTTAACAAAAACTTTAATATTCATAGTTGCTTAGTAGGTTGTTCAAGCGCTCACGTTCACGTTCGCATGTATACAATAATGTTATTTATTTATATTCCACATCTGCTATAATATTCACACAAAAACTCGAACAGCAAACTATTTTTTGTTTACTTATTCATATTTTGATAACTTAAGTTCAGGCATGGTTCACTAAGAGGTCAAAGAGATGGCTCGGAATAGAGATAAATGGAGAAAACTCCACCGACAAGAGTTCGCTTTTAAATGAAGAAGAAGAGAAGTTCTAAGTTACTAAAATATGATTGAATAAACAAAAAGTAAGACTATAAAGCCACATACGCACTATACTAGACCAAACTTGGTAACTTTTCACCTTTAGCTGAAATTCGAAGGAACAAGTGAGAGAATGTTATCTCGGAAGTTTGATAAAGATTCAAAGTTAAAATTGTCTGCGACACATGTTTGGGAGTTGCGAAAGTCATCTTATGAACTGGGCCGTAGTCGGTCGGAGCGGGTCGTAGTAGGTCGTATTCGTAGTCGGTGGTAGCCGTTCGTTTGAGCGCTACAAGTGCTACGTCGTAGCAAGTTAATGTTTATGTAAGTCAGTGTGAGTGAATGTACAATGTACTTCACACTACTTGTGGTGATAGTTACTGCAAGTTACGAGTATGTTTGAAGTTCGAGTGACTTTTTTCTATACCAACTACGCATGCTAATATATACGCAACTATGATGTCACCATAACATAGCTTAATAAAACATTACATTGCTAAATGAAATATATAGCAGTTAAAATATGTCATTCTTTAGAATTGAATAAATATAGAGAATGTCGTGGGTAATTTTAGTACCAGAATAAATTACTACTGGAGAATAAATTAACGTAATTTGAACTACGTTCAGTTCATTTTCGCTTGTATTTTATTCATACAATCTAAGCAGTGCTACAATTGCGTCGTAGTAAACTCGGTTAGGGCAACAACGAGTACATACTCGAATGTGTTTAACCAAATCAACATTTTCGGCACTTGCAGCCATCCATGAAGTTGATAGGTCGCATGTTGCTAGAGTGCAAATTAAAGCGATTATTAGGTATTTGAAACAACTTTTTACCGACTACTTAAAAAAAGTAGGAAATCATTTCGACCTGTATGTATGTGATATCGTAAGAATTAGATAATATTTAAGTATGTTGATCTATAAAAGCTTCCAAACACGTGTAAGAAATTTCGTAAATGTATGTATATTTGTCTCAGGATTTCTCAAAAAAGAGAAGTCATAGCGAGATGATTTTTTTTAAATTGAATTAGGTATAATTCAATTTAGGGTACAATGTAAGATTCATCAAAATCGGTCCAGTAGTTTTTGAGATATAAGTAAATAACTAAAAATTATGAAACAATAAAAAAAACCGCCTTCAAAAAACGAACTAAAAAGCTTTAAATATTGCATTCGTCTTCTATTTAGGAGAAACAAATTCTTTTGGAGTCGTTTCATGATGTCAAGCTTACAGGGGTGAATATCCCAAGCGTAATTTTTTTGCTTCCGGGCTGAGAATCGTCATGTACTAAAAAGATACACTTTTGTAATTTTTTTTCTTGTAAGTAAACTTTTGTATCCATACCAGGCCATAAATATAAATTGTATAAAATATTTCAGTTTCCTGAAAAAAATTAAATTACCTCGCAATTCTAAGTTTGGTGGCTTGTCCGCAATCCGTTTTGCTGGATATTTCCCTCAGTCTAAAGAAAATTACAGGATTTTTTTCAAATTCATTTATTTTATTTACATTCGGATTAATTTCCCCATCTGCTGTCAGTGATATTTTCATATTTGGTGCGTTACCTAACTCTAGAGCATGACAAGATGGTCTGTCCGCGCGAAATTATCAATTTTGGTGGCATTTATGAAAGAGACAACCTAACCCGCATAAACGAACAAAAAACACTCACGCGCAGTGAAGAAACAGGTGCGCTATCTCGTTGCGTTTTTCCGCCAAAAATGAAAGTATTCCATTTTTTTACCTCCGGACAAAAAATCTGCAATTTTGGTGTTCCTGTTTAAATTACTTTTTAGTGATTAATTTGTTGTGGCAATGCAGTGTTTTATGAACGCATGGTGTGCTTTTAAAGTGATATAAAGTTAGGTAGAATATCCGAAACAGTTTTTATTTTACGTATTTTTTTGTATAAAATTTCAATTTTGGTGGTGCAATTTTGGTGGTTTTGGTGGTAATTTGGTACACCAAAATTGCTTAACTAACACCAAAATTAGACGAGATCGAGAAGTTCTATTGGCAGTTGTACACCTCAGTTGCCAAACCCGTTGATAGCCCTGTCAGAGACCCAAGAGCTATCCTAACCCGTCACTACACCAAAGACATCCCAGACATCAGCCTCTACGAGATTAGGATGGCCCTGAAACAGCTTAAAACAAGCACCTGGCCAGGACGGAATCACATCAGAGCTTCTGAATGAGGGTGGAACACTTTCAGAAACTCTTTAATTCCGTGCTGCTAGAGGGCATGATGCCTGAGGCATATTATGGAACAGGGGTGTGGTTCAAACAAGGAGACATAACTTTATTAAAGAACTATAGACCCATCTCACTCCTGATCCATGTCTACAAGCTGTTCTCAAAAGTCATCACGAATCGCCTCGCACGTAGGTTTGATGACTTCCAGTCTCCCGAACAAGCTAGATTTCGAAAAGGCTACAGTACCATAGACCACATCCATACGCTTAGGCAAATAATACAGAAGTCCGAGGAGTATAATATGCCTCTACGTTTAGCGTTTGTGAACTATGAGAAGGCCTTTGTTTCAGGCCATTCGTTTGAAACTTGGACGGTGCTTCGGTCTCTTCAGCGGTGTCACATAGACTATAGGTATATAGAAGTGTTAAAGTATCTGTATAACAACGCCACCATGTCGGTACGCCTTCAAGCTCCTGGAATAGGAAGGATTCGGCATCAAAGTAAATGGCGAATACATCTTACATCTCCGGTTTGTCGATGATATAGTCAGTGTGGCAAAGCTGGATGATTTTGGCACTATGCTCGAATATCTTAAACGAGTATCCCAACAAGTGGGTCTTAAAATGAACATGGAAAAGACGAAAATTATGTCGAGTTCCCGTGTTATACCCACTCCGGTATCTGTTGGAAACACAACTCTTGAAGTTGTCGATGCGTACGTCTACCTTGGACAAGTGGTCTAATTAGGTAGGTCCAACTTTGAGAAAGAGGTCAATCGACGAATCTAACTCGGCTGGGCAGCGTTCGGGAAACTGCGCAAGAGCGTCTTCTCGTCACAACTACCTCAGTGTCTTTAACAAGTGTTGTGTTACCTGTGATGACATACGGATCCGAAACGTGATCTCTAACTATGGTAATTATTATGGGCCTCATAAAGAAGCTAAAAATCACACAACGAGCGATGGAGAGGGCTGTGCTCGGTGTTTCTCTACGAGATCGAATCAGAAACGAGGAGATACGTAGAAGAACTAAAGTAACGGATATAGCCCTACGAATCAGTTAGCTCAAGTGGCAGACGACCTTGTAAAGATCGCAGGATCGCACTGGATTCAGACCGTTTACAACCGGTCGCTGTGGAAAGCCGTGTGGAAGGCCTATGTTCAGCAGTGGACGTCCTTGGTCTGATAATGATGATGATGATGATTTCTAAAATAACGGCGGTTAATCATGGCGTTTTATTACTAAGCGCGGTTTCTCGCAACTTCATCTGGTGATTGTCTGAGGCACAGAGAGCTTAAACCATTAAACAAATTAGTTAGTTAGTTAGTTTGGCTGGGGTGTTTCCGCACCTCACCTCCTCACGATTGGGCCAACCTGCAACCTTCACCATTTCTCCACTCTGCTTGGTGTGCTGCTTCGGTTTCTGCACGTAGCCAAGTTCTTATTTGGGCCTGCGGTATGGGTAGTAATGGTTCCGGGCCATATACTGTTGTCGCCGAGCCCCTCTTGGCTATTTCGTCCGCAGCGTCGTTGCCTATTGAGTTACTGTGTCCTTTGATCCATTGCAAGGTTACCTCATTTGTGCTTGCTATGGATTGGAGTGCTTTATGGATCTCCCAAATAATGACAGATTTGATGCTATTGTTTTGTAGGGCCTGGAGCACCGATGCGCTGTCCGAGACGATTTTAATGTGTTGGTCTTTTACGTCTCTGGCTGTAACCGCCTGTGCTGCTCTGGTGATGCCGATACATTCTGCTTGAGATTGTATTCGAGAAGACTCCAGCTCCAGCTGTACCCTGTGAGGTTTTGGATTATTATCATTGAACAACTATTACTAGCTCAAGGAACTGACACTACGAACAAATATCGTGCCTCATGAATTGACGCCACTGGCCATCAACTTATACAAAAGGTTTCTTATTCGAAATTCAAATTTCAAGGAATTCGTCACAATTTTGTCGTCGTTTGTCATTTTTGCTTGACATATAGCTTCTCTTTAAGTAGTAATAACAACTCACTGGCTAAAACCTACTAGTGTGTACCTCATAAAGCGAGGTTCTCGGTACAGTGGTAGGCACACGGCATCGGTGTCACATCATTCTCCTCAAATCTGTCGAAATGTTGCAAATTATTTTGGTGATTCCTGTGTTTGTTTTGGATGGAAATGTTAAAAATTAATCGACAAAATATGACAAATCAGGTAGGTCGATGTGATACCGTGTGTACCACTCGGTACTCGTACTCACTAAGATACTTATTATTAACATTCAAAACCAAAAACACAGAATGTTGCATTACCGTATCTGATGGATTTCTAATTTTGGTGTAGTTGACAAATTTTGGTGTCAGATTATCTAATTTTGGTGGCCTGTGACAATTTTGGTGGGTGATCAATTTTGGTGTTTCAAACATTTCAGAAATCATTATTATTATTTTAATTTCAGTGACGTTTCATGTAACTGTAGACAACACTCTTGCTTATGATTAAACAAATTTAGCCGAAAAGATATAAACTAAAATTACCACCAAAATTAGACAAAAATTCATGGTTGTTGAGATTTGCCCACACCAACAACGAAATGATAATATCGTTAATTCGTATATATTCTACAACAATTAGGTATAAATGACTACTACCCACACTTAATTTTCTTAATCTTATGAACGACAGTCATGAAATGGTCTTGGCAAGTTGTTAAGAGAACAAGTGAAGTGAAAGCAACATTGTTACGGCAACTTTAAGACTCAACGAACTTAAAGTACACTAAAGCCAACTCATCCTCCGCATCTTCAGCTTGTATTATTTTGACCTGTAGGCCTAACATGCATGACACACTATTTCTTTCGATCGACATGACAAAATTAGTCGATCTATGCTATTTTATCATATTCCCTAACATGCCAACCACATTGGACAAATTTATCCACAACGATAACGAGATATGTCAATTTCTAACCATTCACTCAATTTTATGTCAGATTTGGCTCAAAATGATCAACTTGACACAATGACGGATTGACTCGATATTGCCCACAGATTAGTAAGAGTATATCTAATATTGCCCACAGATAATGAATTCAAATTAATAAATATGTTAGGGATAAAAAATGTTCCACGGGGACTTTCTTTTCAATATTTTTACACTTTATTGTTTTTTGAGAGCCTAGGATAAAATATGGCACGACTCAGTCATATATTTTTGCTCTAAATATGTTGTTTATGATTTGTCGTCGTCGCTAATGGTGGACGATAATGTTACACGGCGAAATGTCAAAATTCGATAAAAATATGTGTGGCATGTTAGGGTTCAATGATAATTTTGTCATATTTCGAATTTTGACAGTACGACATGACTTTCATGGCAGCCATGTTAGCAACTGCGGGTATGTCGATTTTTGACAAACAAACACGCTAAAATGCCTCGATAATTTTTTATCACGGCGTGCATCTTAAGCCTGCTGTACTCTGAACCGTGACTGAGATATAACTTGCTTAATTCGAGTCCTGCTACGAAATATACTACGGAAAGCGCCATAGCATTCAGGGAAGTGCATTTAATAGCTTGAAAACACTACGTGCTGCATTGTAGAAAAACTATTGATGCAGATATAAATTAACTCGGAGCAGATAATCTAGTGGTTGTAAATAAAAATCAATTTTTCTCCCTAACATCATCAAATATTTTGTATAATTTATTACGAGTATTGAATTAGGTACTTATTTACAATCAATATTTGTTAGACTTCTAGAGTTTAGTGCACCAAGTTTACGACAGTATATGTATATGCTACGAAGAATATCAGATAGTGTTGTATTTCTGGTAGTGTACTGTTATAGCTCTAAAATACTACGACGTAGTATCATTTCTGATAGTACCTGTAGTATCTGTAAGTACAATCATAATTAAACTTGATAGCCGTTTAGTATGAACAACGTACTAGTAACGTAGTCTGTGCAGAAAATGAATCGTGTGCATAAAAATCAATGACCAATAACCATTTCAGTGCACTGTCCACGTGCACTCAATGGTTATTGTGTACTATCACTGAAACGAGTACATTGAAATACGTCGTAGCATACACCAAACATCAAGTTAAAATCATGTTAACATCACTTTTGCAAACACATTTCTCAATATTTGATATTTGTGCACGAATATTTGTACCTCAATCATGGATGTAATTATGTATTTCAGTATTTATGGGACGCCCCCATCATGATCGTTGTCTGGTACATCGGTGCACAATTGGTGTGTTGTCTGGCGCAAAAGAACGATACATGAGGTTTATATACTTTGAACAAATGTAAATGAATTTAAATAATTAAACATGCTGTCTTAATTTATGTACGTAGTTTAATAATTCATCCTAAAACTCAGAAGTGTCCCCTTTTACCCAGTGGGGTATCGCATCTAGTAGTTCTAAGATAATATCACTATGTGGTGGGTGGGTGATCATATCACAGTTCAATTTTAAAAGCGAGCTTTGTAAAAATTAGACAACCGATTTTTAGTAGCATTAACAATTGTTTTAAAATGCAAGCGTTATTTGCAAATATTATCGGTAACTAAGAAAAATCGCTGATTTACATAAGGTTTATTTTGTTAGGTATGGTGGTCACCAATCACCATGCATCCGGTCGCCAACTTATATATGAAACACCCATGTGTAATCGTATATGTGATAGGGCCAGCAAATTTTACACGTTGCAACTGTTAGGGGCATGTTGAGTTTACAGAGGGTGGTGGCGAGTGCGGACACCCGTGATATTTTATGGGTGCGGTTTCCGGAAGGTATTACCTAATAAGAAGTCTCGATTGTATTTGATGTTTATGGCCAGAGAACTATTTAGGTTTTTTCAAGAACTATTTTTTTTGCGTACAGTATTTTTTTTAAATCATTTATTTCGAGCAACTAAGGCCCATACAATAAATACCTTAAAGACTATCATACATACAATAACAACATATAACATAAAGAAGTGCTCTCTAAAATCAACGACTTCTTTTACGACGGACGTTTTCAAGAAAAAAAGTGGTGCTAGTAAGAGCCGCATCATCATAGGTAAGATCCATAGCTGGGCATTAACTCGTTAATCCGTTAATCGTTAATTAACGAAGTTAACATTTTGATTAACGGATTAACTTTTAAGTTAACTTTCAAAAATTTTAACGGACACGTTAACTTCCGTTAATATGCAGCTAAGTCCGTTAATCGTTAATCCAATGCCTACTGTTTACCGCACGTCACCGCGGCGCGGCGCGAAGAACAGGTGCAGACAAGTAAGTTTTTTGATAATTCTGTCACTCAGTCTATTGAAAAACCAAAAAGCTCCAACTCTCTAACGGGTAAAGCGCAAAGTCTCGTTCAAATGTGGCTGGACATGAAATCAAAAGACTCGTTCAACGATACTGCATTCCTTGGGGAACAGATATTCATAAATCTATTCATTAAATACAATACTGCTATACCCTCAAGTACTGCAATTGAACGGCTGTTTTCCACGGGTGAAAACATTTTAGCATCAAAACGAGGATCGCTTTTAGTTTGTAATTTTTATAAATTTTGATACAGTATTTTGAAATTATTAAAGGGGTATTTGTCACCGGTACTCAAAGACCTTTAGAAGCTGTTTAATTCCGTGCTGCTAGAGGGCATCACACCTGAGGCATGGAACAGGAGTGTGGTGGTGTTGTTCTTCAAAAAAGGAAACAAAACCTTATTGAAGAACTATAGACCCATCTTACTCCTGAGCCATGTCTACAAGCTGCTCTCAAGGGTCAACACGAATCGTCTCGTACGTAGGTTTGACTTCCAGCCTCCCGAACGAGCCGGATTCCGAAAAGGGTATAGTACCATAGACCACATCCATACGCTTAGGCAAATTATACAGAAGTCAAAGGAGTATAATATGCCTCTATGCTTAGAGTTCGTGGACTATGAGAGGGCCTTTGATTTGATCGAAACTTGGGCGGTGCTTCGGTCTCTTCAGCGGTGCCATATATACTATAGTTATATAGAGGTGTTAAAGTGTCTGTATGACAACGCCACCATGTCGGTCCGAGTACAGGAACAGAATACGAGGGCGATTCCACTGCGAAGAGGTTATATCTCCGAAACTGTTTACAGCGGCACTAGAAGACGCCTTCAAGAACCTGGAATGGAAAGGATTCGGCATCAACGTCAATGGCGAATACATCACACACCTCCGGTTTGCCGATGATAATATATTATTATAGTCACTATATTATAGTCGTTGTGGCATGGATGATCTGGGCACTATGCTCGAAGACCTTGACCGAGTATCCTAACAAGTGGGTCTTAAAATGAATATGGAAAAGACGAAAATTATGTCGAACTCCCGTGTTGAACTCCGGTATCTGTTGGGAATTCAATTCTCAAAGTTGTTGACGAGTACGTCTACCTGGGACAAGTAATCCAATTAGGTAGGTCCAACTTTGAGAAAGAGGTCAATCGAAGAATCCAACTCGGCTGGGCAGCGTTCGGGAAACTGCGCAAAAGCGTCTTCTCGTCTCAATTACCTCAGTGTCTGAAGACAAAAGTCTTCAACCAGTCTCTAACTATGGGCCTCATAAAGAAGCTCAAAATCACACAACGAGCGATGGAGGGGGCTATGCTCGGTGTTTCTCTACGAGATCGAATCAGAAACGCGGAGATACGTAGAAGAACTAAGGTAACGGACATAGGCCTGCGAATCAGTAAGCTTAAGTGGCAGTGGGCAGGGCACATAGCGCGTAGAACTGATGGCCGTTGGGGCAGAAAAGTCCTAGATTGGAGACCCTTCGACCAAAGGTGCAGCGTAGGACGTCCACCGACAAGATGGACAGACGACCTTGTAAAGATCGCAGGATCGCACTGGATGCAGACCGCTCACAACCGGTCGTTGTGGAAAGCCATGGGGGAGGCCTATGTTCAGCAGTGGACATCCTTCGGCTGATGATGATGATGAATTATCAATTTCAAAATGCTGTCAAATTAGTTAGCAGAAAACCACCCACTACTGTAGCACGACAGTATCACTACAGCAGCCGCTGTCAGAATAGCAAGGTGTATCAAAGCACTCTCGTTGTACAAGTGATGCACAACTCAGTGAAGACTCAATTAGCGGAATTGGCACCCAGATGAGAACTTCAACATGTCAATGTGCATGAAGGAAAATATGCACCAAATGCCCGACGATTAAATTACACATTTGAATTACACAAGTATTTTGTTTTGTCCCTAACCTGTTTACTTCCAGAACCTAAAACAACAGGTTTTATAAGTTCACTAACGCATTGATAAAAAAAAAAGAAATTTTACACATATTAACGGATTAACGATTAACGTTAACTTGCGTTAATTCTTCCGAAATGTAACGCTTTAACGTTTAACGAAGCTAACTTTTTTTGTAGCGGATTAACGATTAACGAAGTTAACTATTTGATTAACGGTGCCCAGCTATGGTAAGATCGTAGCCAAACTTCTATGCCTGGCTACTATACTTAAAAATACTGTTTTAGGCGTTAATGAACATCGAAAATAAAAAATTTTCTCATTTTGTCCTTTCAATCATCATTTGTGTGTCAAATGGCGGGCGTTTCGTTAAGAATGTAAGAGCACATGATATGTCCGCACTATGAACTTTATTTTTCATCGAATTGTCAAGAACGATTACAATCAATTCAAATTACCGTCAAGCGATAGAGTTAGGCAATAACCCCGCTGAGTAGCCACGGAAGGTTTGCTTTACTAATGTGTTTCGTGAGCCGAGTTTGTGGGACCCTCATGCGTTGCAGCTCGTTTGCGATAATGTGTGTGAAACGATTTAGACTATTGCTTGGCTGTAAAACTAAACGTGGGGTCACATCTACATTTAAAAACTTGATAATTTTGTATTAACTATTTTATAAGTAAGCTCAATTTTTAAATAAATGCAAGTAACTCAAAAAATACTTGTCCCTATCACCTTAAGATTGCAATGCTTATATTATGAAATTAAATCTTATCAGCTTTCAGATTACTGCAAATTCCCTTCTATTGTGCACGCATTTAAAAAGGAAAATGAAAATATAAACGAATCCACAGTTTGCATAAACTCAGTCACAGGAGATCGCTTTTTTCTTATAAAAGTATATTTGCACGTGGAGCATGCGTAACCATCACACAGCCTAACCAATTTTCTACCACGTCATGTGCAATCCTCGTGACGAGAAGTGAGAAGACAGTGTGTAAATTTGCTGTCTCTTGGGATTTATCTTCCAACGAACGCGAGCTAAGGGAAAAATGTTACATTGCTGAGGATTAGCATAAAACGTACGTAAATCTTGAAAATGCTGAAACCGAGAGTATTATCCGTTCTTAAAGGGCAGTAAGAGGTACGAATTAAGTTTCAAAATTCAAACCAAAATAAGCATTCAAATATTTATCACCTAGTTACCTAAACAAGATAGTAAATAGTAAATAGCCATTACGTATTTTGTTGCGTGTCATTTCTTAGATGATGTTCGCGTCTACGAGGCGACTACGATGCTACGTCGTAGCAAGTTCGGCAATGCACTAAACACAATCACCGTTCTGTATGCAGCGTGTAACTGCACCTCCAAGTTTGGCTTACACGTTAGAATAGCTAAGTTTGTGTACATTCCGGGACACAACCGCTGTGTGCCTTCGAAGCTAACCAGATTGTCACAAGACTTGATTTAACACGTTCTCACCTAATAACGTGCAAATGTTACGTCGTAAAGCTGAAACTTTATCAATTTAGTTTCAGCACGTGTCTATGAAACTGTGAGTTTCAGCAAAGTTTTAATGTCTATATAGTATAGTAAAGTAAAGCCTGTAACGCCCCACTGATGGGCAAAGTCCTTACCTCAGTTGAGGTAAAGTATGTTTGAGCCATACTTTACCATGCGGGCTCAGTGCGGATTGGTGGAGGGGTGTTTGTAAGAAAAACGACTAACCTTGATGTCAGATGTTATCAAGTCGCCCATAAGGCCTTTGACAGGCTTAACTACTAATATTAACTGATATTTGCGGGGACCAACGGCTTAACTTGCCTTCCGAAACACAGAGATGTGTTAAACGACACTTAATATGGTCGGAATGGTCACCCATCCAAACACGACCGCACCGTACGTTGCTTTACTTTTGTAATTACTACCCAAGCGCTGCCACCATACTGCGCTACGAGGACCTCCTTAATGTCCCAATCCTTACTTATATTATAAATGTGAAAGTAATTCTATCTGTCTGTCTGTCGCGCTTTCACGTAAACTACTGAACCGATTTGAATGAAACTTATCACGCACATAGTCTAGAGCCCGAGAAAGGACAAAGACTACTTTTTAATGCGTTTAAAAGGGTTGAAAAGGGGATAAAAGTTTACCCAAAGTCACTATTCCACGCAGACGAAGTCGCGGGCACACCTAGTATGTCATGTATTAAAGTCAAACCAAACGAGTAAAGTCGGATCTCTATCAAATCGATCCGGAACTAAATAATGTAGGCCGATAACGTAACACATGATCGAATATCATTTCCTTAAAGCCTCCATAAATGTGTCCTTCCCAAAACTCGTCCCTGACACGACACACCACAGCCATTAGCCATTACATCCCTGATCGACCCATCAGCACGTAACATCCAGTAATGGTAGTTCGATGTTCCCTCGTCCGTCATTTGAAATTCAAAATGGTGGTTTGTACACCCATTATCGAATATTGCTCGCATATTATTGTCAATAGACGCTAACGAACTTATTTGAATGAAAATCTTTATTTGCAGTAGGCATTTTAGAAAGCCGATGATAGTTTTACTTTCAAGTACATACTTTTGACATAACTCAAACTTGAATGCAAGAACGAAGAAAAAGCATGGAGTAAAAGGCTATACAGGTAGCAGTCTAAAGCTAAAATAAATTGTAGTACTAACATTTGTAGTATATGTGTATAAAACAATAAGAAGATTAAATTAAAAATAGCACAACATTTTTTAGATTTGTAAAAGAAGAAGATCTATCGCTTTGAAGGAATTTTAATACGTGAACCAACTTCACAAAGACGTCATTTGTAAGATTTTCTATTTTTTAATAACGAAATGCTTAAACTGTGACGTCGAGAATTCTTTTCATTACTCGGACGGAGTTCACAAAACAAAACCAAAAGAATCCCAACGGTGCTGAATATTTTATATCAGCGGTGAATTGCAAAATAAATAAAATATTCCAATGGGAGCGTGTCCAATCAGATGTCGTCATGAACTGCGTGAAACAAAACGACTTTGATGCTCATTGTAATAAGCTTCGAGAAGGATGCGTTCCATTTCACGACAGCCTTTGTGTGGCAGGCATGAATGAGCACGCGGAAGCGACGGGAATCCGCTGCCATTCCACTTAAATATAAATAAGTCCACGCACTCCACAAGGAAAATAACGCGGATTTTCTAACATTCCCCTCTAAGTTCGGAAATCGCTTTGCACGACTCGGAAAAAGTAAAAGTATGTCACAAAAGGATCGTGCGGTGTCAAGAACTCGGAACTGTTTACCTTTTTGCCACAAGTGAAGCGGGGAGCAAATACCCCCATAAGAATATAAGAGGATGAAAGGATTAAGAGATAGCGCAAAAATATAAAGGCTTAAAATATAGCTCACGACCGGTCTATCTAATTTGGTTAGTCAGGCCGGATAACGTCATAAGCTGCTGAGTAAGTTTTAAGGCAATTTTCACGATAAGTTAGTTTATTTTGCGGGGTATTTTAGTGCATTACGTTTTACCGAATTGAAAATAGCTGTTACATTTTATGAAACGCGGTTCATACAAAAAATACATAGTATCGATAATCTTACGACGTATTTTTTATTACAAAGCTTTAAGTTTTATCAATAGGATACCTCGTGAATATGAGCGTACTAACAAGAAACAACACGTATGGATAAGTTGAGAAAGCTTATGGCAGCATGAAAAAGAGATAATTGTATGCAACAACTGCTACATTACGAGTATCTCTCCCTCTCCCTCACAAAAGCGGTAATTTCTAAGCATAAAGTTAATATAGGGTGTTTAAATCTGTAAAATGAATGATGTGTGTCTGGCCCGGCGATACCCGGTAGGATGTTCCCGGACAGGTAGAGAACCCTAATGAATCACCCACCAACTCTATATATGTTGTTGATACCGAACGTACGATAAGGCCCATCGATTTAGAACCACATCCCTCTTCGTTACTTGTCAAACAATGATTTAATTTACAACATAAAAGCTGATGTCCAGCAAATAACAATAATACCAGTTAAAGGGCCCTTTTAGAATTTATCACGCAATATTTTGCTTTAGCTTATTTCTGAGAGAAAAAGTCCCAACTTTAAGAATCAATTTTATTTAAATTGTAGACACATTATTCTAAGTTATCCTAACAGGGGTATCACCAACGTACTTTGACAGACTAAAGCAAACCCCAAAAGTATGGTATGAAAATATCATATCATCTGAATAACTTTTAAGACTATCATGCACACTACGTACGTGTATCTTAACATTAAATATTTAAGCAAGACAACATTCATAGTCTGTCGTCCTTCAGAAAAGAGTAACATCACGTTCAGCAGATAAATCTAATGTTTTACAAGCTACCGCGTGTACGGCAATAAAATGGGAGTTTCCCAGTAACCGACCACATTTCTGGCACCGGCACAATTAACGAGTGGGCCCCTTAATGAATTGCTCCCATACACGAGTGTAATATGAGACACACACAGGGCTGTCAGTTTTACAAGTTCCTTATAAAATGGCTAGGATTTTTCAGCGCGCGGCGTAATTAACATGATTTAAAAATACATGAGTTAGAGTAGATTTAGTAGAGGAACTTCTTTAAACTTTTTTAATGACATTAATTTACATTCAATCCATGCAACATAAGTTACTTTAATACTACTGCGAGAATAAAGTATAATGTTTGAAATGTAAGGGGCGGTCTGCAGAGGTTTTTATTCATTTATTTATTCAAGAAAATAAACTCGAACGGTCTTTTAAACCTATTTTAGCTATTACACTGTTTTGTCACTCTGTCAAATGATGACAGCGCTTGTGACAGCAGCGCCAAGAAATAATAAGACAAAACAGTGTAAAAGCTAAAAGAGGTTTAAAAGACCGTTTGAGTTATTAAGAATAAGGAAATAAGCTTTTAGCGACAACGCAAAAAATAAGTCATCGCACTTTAAATAGAATTTAAGTTGTAATGTAATAAATATTTATGTATGCTGTTGGCAATGACTTTGTGGGCTAGGGGTCATCCATAAAGTACGTCACACGTAAAGGGGGGAGGGGGGGGGGGGTCGACAAAGTGTGACATAGTGTGACAAGGGGTGGGAGGGGTACTAAGTTTCGTGACATCACATTTAAAATTTCATATGATGTTCAAATCAAATTCATCAAATTAAATTTCATTTCATATGATGTTGATTTCATAAAAAAAGTACTTAATTTAAATGGTAATAAAACTAAATTCGGAACTGCTGTTTCAATTTAATATTTTTTCGATGTGAAATTGCAAAACATGTGACGTCACACTAGGGGGGAGGGGGGTCTCAGAAATGTGACCACCTGTGACAAGGACGGGAGGGGGCAAAAAATCATGAAATTCGTGTGACGTACTTTATGGATGGCCCCCTAAACATCTAAAATAATTGTAAGATCATGATTAAGTGAACCCCATTTAAATGCAAATAAATATATTCTATTCTACTCTATTCATGTTTCCTTGTAACCCTGTATACTGGAGGTTAGATACAGGCCGTTCTCATTGATCGTCCAATCAGCGACTGCTGGCGGCTCGACGGAGCATCAGAAAGCCATTACTCGACCTGTAAGGCTCTATTCAGGCGAAACATCTCGCATAACACAGCACTACTGTGGGTAAAAAGATACTGAATACTACGTGATCTCTACACCAAACGAAAAAAATAAACGAATTAACTATTTAATTAATTTGAATAAACGTTTTTTCTTTCTTTCTTTCAAACAGTTTATAGTATTTTAACAAGTGCTATAAAACTGACTAGAAGTGTGATAATTCGCAATGATAAATATATCTGAACTGACTACCAAGTCAAGCCTAAAAATACCTTATTAGAATGATCACCTATAGTTACCATTATCAATTAGAAAAACCAAGGATTCATACGCGCACATTGCATATGCGTATCTGCAAACCTGTACGTAAAAAGAAGAATAGTCAGCTCGTTCTGATTCACAGACGCCTTTTAATTATCCACATTATTCGTGTTCACAAATACAAGCACAAACCGTGGAATTCAGCGCACAAAGCAGCTGCAAACCATTCACACGTCGAAATGCTAAAAATGCTCGAATTTTTGTCTATGGCGCCATACAAAAGTGACACGTGTGAACACAACCTTACAACCAAATAGACGAACGTTCCGATCAACAGAACACGCTACAAAGACTGTTTGTACTGCTCTTAATTGGAAGTATGAGCGGAAACACTACAAAGAAAATGAAAATACCAGTCATTTTAACTGGAAAATGTGTGGGATGAAAACTCTTGTGACTGTCAGGTCTGCCTTAGTGGTCGCTAGATTTAGATGAAATATATTGAGAAATATAGTACCTAATTGGTACTATTTGGTACCTATCGATAAAAAAATAGTACCTCAGCCCTTGGAATATTATATCATAAGTCTTATACACAGGCCATCCTGACGTCAGGTTGGCCTGTATGAAATCATATTGGGGTTTCTGTTATAGGTATCATTCTGGAACCTATGCTAGCATTTAGTACCTAATTGGTACCTGAGAAAATATATATTACATTTTGAAATATCATGATATTTTTTTAGATTTTGGATTTTTTAGATTTCCCATAATTCATATTTGATCCCTTTTACTACTCGTTTTTAATCATTTATATGTTACTGGCGTAATTTGTTTCCCCCCTATGTCCTATTTAGGGCATCTACGAATCCAACAAATTTAAAATCATGAAAATCGGTCCACCAGTTCTCGAGTTATAGTGGTATATATAAGTGGTGTAACTTACACGACTTTCTTTTATGTACATAAATAACTAGCAAATCCAGCGAACTTCGTTTCGTCCCGGTCCCGTTTTATGGTCACTATGCTATTCGGGGCCCAGACAAATCCAACAAAGTAAAAATCATGAAAATCGGTCCACCCGTTCTCGAGTTTTAAGTGGTTTAACTAACCTAACTGCCACGGGAACCAATGAACCCTGCGCGACCAACCAGTTTTTAGGATTCCGTAGCCGAATGGCAAAAAACGGAACCCTTATAGTTTCGTCAAGTCTGTCTGTCTGTCTGTCTGTCCGTCCGTATGTCACAGCCACTTTATTCTGAAACTATAAGCATGACATAGCTGAAACTTGGTAGGTAGGTGTATCTTGTTCACCGCTTTCCGATCCAGATACTAAAAGTAAGAAAAAATAATATTCAAGGGGGGGCTCCCATACATGAAACTAAAACCAAACATTTTTAGGGTTTCGTAGCCGAATGGCAAAAAACGGAACCCTTATAGTTTCGTCAAGTCTGTCTGTCTGTCTGTCTGTCTGTCTGTCTATCTGTCTGTCTGTCTGTCTGTCTGTCTGTCCGTCCGTATGTCACAGCCACTTTATTCCGAAACTATAAGCATCACACCATTGAAACTTGGTAGGTAGGTGTATCTTGTTTACCGCTTTCCGATTCAGATACTAAAAATTAAAAAAAATTTAAAAAAAGGGGGAGCTCCCATATATGAAACTAAAACCTAAAATTTTTTTTTTACCCAAACCTATACGTGAGGGGTGTCTATGGATAGGTCTTTTAAAATGATGTTGAGGTTTCTAAAACCATTTTTTCTAAAAGTCTAAGGTTTGAGATATGGACGCTTCCAAAGTGGTAAAATGGGCGTCCCCCCCCCATCTAACTTTTGAACTAAGAAAGTGAAAATTTTGAAAAAAATATATGATGTAGATCTCAACAAAAACTTGCAACGAAAATTGATTTGAAGGAGATCGAACCAGTAGTTTTTGAGATATTGCATATTTTTACCAACCGCAAATATAACTTTGTCTTTCATACAAACACTATGAAAATCAAAGTTATTTTTGCTGTCACAATATATTGTGATGTTTTCGTTAAGTGAAAGTAAGTGGACCCTGAATTCAGTTAAGGGTGGCACGGAACCCTCAGTGCGCGGGTCCGACACGCACTTAACCGGTTCTTAAATATTGTTACCACTAGTAAATAATAACATTCGATCATCTGGTGAAATAACCGCACAATTGCATATTTGCAAATTATAGCACTTTAAAGTTTATGAAAATGTTTTGCAATCAATAACTTTTGCATCTCTCCTGTTCGGAAAATACATATAACTTTCCTGTGTAGATAGCCGGGTGGAAAATAGCTTATCCATCCCTAGGGTGGAAAGTAATTTAGTTTTAATTGACATGAGATAGAGTCAAGGCCTGCAGTCAAAGCTTGGACCAAAGATAATTGAGTCACATCATGTTATTAAAATAACAAACATTTTTGCTTAGCTATAAATTGAAAATCATATTGTGTAGGTATTATGTATAGTCGTTGATTAAAAAATATACAATTTCTAATTTTAATTCAAATAACAATTAAAATATTTAGCTGCCCGCCATAATGCCAAGATGGTTTTTTTTTAAATTTTATATTGTCAGTGTCATTTCAGGAAGGATTCGTCCAAAGCCGTTAAAACTTTTATATAATAACCGGCCAAGTGCGAGTCGGACTCGCGCACTGAGGGTTCCGTGCCAACTTTAACTGAATTAGGTATTATTACTTCCA